>CM076572.1:776589863-776730408 GCA_034641835.2 Pinus albicaulis
TGTGGGAGAGAATATTGTTATATGATTTAATTACTTTTTAAATTAATATAATGGTTTTTATGCTAGTAAGAAATGTAGGCTCATATAATACATAATATTTAACCAAATGTGTATATATATATAACATTTTTTTGCTATTTTGGTAAGTGTATTATCTCTACTTCTGGATGCGAATGGTAATTAAGGGCGATGGGACGTCAGTCCCTTGGCGACTCCTGATGGAGTTCGTGTGGGGTGGCCATATGGCCACCTGCAAATCCATTAACGCGGCATTTAATCTGCCAACCTGCATGCCATTAAATTTGCTTGGCCGGATTTTTCACCACCCCGCTCTGCTCGTCTGGTTTGCGATGACGCTTTTGCATGATCGCTCGGCTTGCTCCTGTGCCGCTTGCTGCTCTCCTCCTCCACTGTGTGGTGCCTGCCCTATGGCCTGTGCTGAGCCGAGAGCCCACACTCAAACTAGGCGCCGCTACATGCTTCTTTGCTGTCTGGAGACGCTGTCGGGCTAGCAATTCTCCCAGAATGCTTTTTGCTGTTTGAATTCCCATTACTGTGCTCAGTCTGTCAAATCCTGTTAGTCGCCTTTGCATTCTTCCTGCTCTCCTTATCTTTGGCCTTACCAACCTGCCTCTACAACCATGACACGGCTCCGCCATAGAATGAGGTGTCGTTGCGGTGCTAGCAGGGGTTGTGCGACCTACTCTTGGCCTTCTACCAGCTCCGACTCCTCCTCTGAGGACATCTCTTGGGGCCATTACCCGGAAACTCGTATTCTAAGAGGTCAAGCCCATCAATCAAGGCATGTGCACTTTGCCCAGTCCACCCCGCCTCCCATTGCTAAACCTCCCCCGCCTGTCGTTTCCCCTGCCTCCTGTGCATCTGCTAGCCTTCCCCTTCGTTAGTCCTCCTAGAGAGTGGAATTACACTTCAAATTCTCCCTTGATAGGCTTTTCATCATTGCTTTTGTTACTATCACCCTCAGAGAAGAGTCGGTTAACCCTATCCCCTACCCTGCCCCCTGCCTTCATCCCACTCCAGTTAAGGATGAAGCGTTAAACTCTGAGACACCGGTGGGGACTGTGCGTTCTGACCAGTGCAAGGACCATATGCAGGTGGATGTCGTTAACAATGATAGCGCGCCCACTGAAGAAAATGATGACAGAAGGGACGAGTACTGGTGTAGAATTGTGGAGGAGCCTCCATCCCCAGCTCATGACCAGTGAACCTCGCGACCCTCAACCTACATCCGTACTGATGCTCAATCATCGTGGGTGATTTTTTGTTTTTTTGTATTACTCTTCAGCTGAAAGAGATGAATGCTATTATCGTATGTTTATTTCTTCTTTGTTAAATTGTATGGACAATAGGCCGGTTTCCCTTGCAAGGGCATATAGACTTCTTCCTAAAGGACTGGTTTCCCACTCAGGGCAGTCTAGATTTTTTGTTAATCATGGTTATCAAGCCCAGATTTCAGGCTTACACAGCTGAAGCTGAGGCAGTTTTGTACCAGTATGTTATATAAATAGAATTAGCATTATTCAGAAAAAAAAGCACGTATTATCTCTACAATACAAAATCTTGTAAATTCATATATTGTAATATATGACTAACATTTTCATTAAGATCTAGTAGAGGTGGACCTAGTTGTAACGACCAAAATGAATTACCTAGTTAGTTCCCTAACATTCTTGGCCTTTACATTGGGATGGTTTAAAGTACATGATTCTTCTTGGGAAATATAAGGAATTAGTTACAATATACTTTTAACACTTGTAAAACTTAATGTAAGGAAGGCATGAGAAAAGGGGAATGAAACTGGAGTTTTAGGGAGGACAAGAGAGCGTTATATCGAGGAGAAAACTTGCAAATGAATTTGCAGAGACACTATGACAAAAGAATTGGATATGGAGACAGAATACTATGAAACAAAGAAAACTCAACCCTTATCTTTGCCCATATATCAAGCTACGAATGAAATGTCACATGTATAAATCTATTATAAAGGAATAATCGAACTAGATGTGAAACTCTCCCTTGACCGGTTGCTATAGCCTCCCGCGGAATGAGGGTCTAAGCTCTCTCTAAATTATCTATATGCTTTCCACCTGTAAATTATATCTATCTACTTTATACAAAAGATCAGTATTTTGTGCATTGAATTATTAAAATATTGCATGGCTAGATTAATCATGTGAAATTGCATGATTTATTTGACTAGAAGTTAAGGCAACCTGGTTGTTGTCTTAAAAGATTTGTCCATGTTTTTTTATTAATAAATATGGGTTATAAAGCATAAAACCTTGCATATAGAAATATAGAAAACTATGTTAGTTCATGAAAAATATTAGATGATAATAATGTGCATAAAGGGACAAGTATCCAAGCTTCTTGAAAAGAATGTGTGATTTTTCTTGTAATAGTTTTTTTAGAAAGGAATACATGCTTAATGCACAAAGTTAGTAGTTATTTTGCCAAGTTTTATTTAGAAATAAACACTTATTTGCATGAAAATAAAATCCAATGTGTTATATTTTCTCAAAAATAAATATGCACTTGCATGTAGAGAAGGAACAACTTTGGCTTCAGATTTCTTGGAAAGAAAACACATGTGAAACTTGCACATAAAAAGAGGAAAGAAATCATGATATTTTTCATGAAAGGAATGCATGATAACTTTTATTATGAAAATAGAGAAAGTAAGCTATTTCATTAACCAAAAGATTTCCAGGAAATTATGAGAGAAATTTTTTTAATTAATTTCCATGGAGATATTAGCATGAATCCTATAGACTCTTAATAGAATATGTTCAAATAATAATATCTATTATACTGGAATTCTTGAAATAAATTTCTATGTTAATTCTTGAAAACAAAATATTAACGTGAAATTTCTTTGTGCCTTACATTATCAAATTCTTGGAAAAGAAAAAAGTTAATTAGATTAACTTTCTTGGAAGAGTTTTCATGAATCTCTATGCATATATTACCCATATTTTTTATTTAAAGACTAGAAGGACTTGAGTGAAAAAAGACTTCCATAGGATTTTTGTGTAGGAATTGAAGAAAAATAAAGATTGTTTTCTTAAAAGATGCATATGAACCTTGTTCGTGAAAGAATAAGAATGCATTCTTGTTTCTTGAAATGAATATGTGCATTGAATTAAGGTGACTAGATGAATTTTGTTAATTTATTGATGTAGGTCCAAAAAAGGTTAAGTTAACCTTGTTATTGTTGCTTGGTTTTTATGCATAAAAGATGATTATTCTTGAAGAGGGAATCATGAGAAACTTGCATGTAGAAAGATAGAAAAACAACGTTATATTAACTTCTTTTTGAAAAAGAAGTATGTATTTTTTACATGAAAATAATAATTAAAGATGGTATAATTATAGAGAAGATAATATGTGTTGCGTACATTAAAGAAGAGCTATTATGATAAGCTCTTGAATTCTCAAATAATATCCATTGTGTTATAGAGATATGTTCTTTTCATGGATAGAATAACTATTGTGCTATATTTCCTTAGAAAAAATATGCATGATTAATTTTACGCTATCATAGCTATTATGCTAGTTTATTTTGGAATAAGATCATGTATATGCATGCAAGATTTTTGTTAGATTTTGTTGGAAAGAAAATACATTTTTATGTGGGAAATGATAGCATGTTCTGTTTTCCTACATTGGAAAATATTATTTTGGAAAGTAGATGAGTTACATGCACAAAAACCATAGTAACGTGTTGGTTTCATTAGAATATATATATGGGTAATGTTGATATAATATTTGGAAAAGAAAACATGTTTTTGGATGATTGATTGCATTAGTTTAATGGAAAAGAAAACATGTTTTTTCATTCCCTATTATGATATATTTCCTCGAGAAGGAAACTTGTGTTTTCATGCTCTATTGTGTTAAGCATTATTTTGGGAATATTATTTTGGAAATAATATGCATTTTCATGCATAGGAACAACATTTGTTGTGTTAAATTTCTTTACGTATTTTCATGCACCAAAAGTAATAGCTAAAGTGTTAGATATTTTTCTAAATTTATGTAATTCG
Source organism: Pinus albicaulis (assembly GCA_034641835.2). Lineage (NCBI taxonomy): Eukaryota > Viridiplantae > Streptophyta > Pinopsida > Pinales > Pinaceae > Pinus > Pinus albicaulis. Next base: position 776,593,931 of record CM076572.1, read on the forward strand.
CATGCACGAAGAACATAACCGATTTATTAGTTTCCTTTAAAGGAATGTATGGACAATTGTAGTGATTTGTCTTGCAAGAATGTGTGTTTATGCAGGGTAAATATTAGTTAATGTGGTATTTATGTTATATAAGTGCTTTGATGGTTAAATGGTTATAGCTAGAGCATATGCAGTGTTGTTAAAGGAAGCATGTCATGATACTTTTCTTGCAATTCATGAATGTATATGAATAGATGGTGAAGCATCACTAGTATGGATTTATGTATTGGTTGTTTAATATTTTTTATAATCATGATATCAACATATGTTGACGACAATAATGGAAGAAAATGATAGCAGCTTGAGAAAATGATAGAATTGTGTTTAACATGGTGGAATGCAAATAATTAATGGTTAGTGCATATGATTGTCAGCTACAGGATGGTCCACTAAAGGAACAACTAGGCCACAAAAATACAAATATTGAATATTTGTGGGTAAATGATATCATGATGATTTTAATGGCTTTAAGCTATTTATTTTGTATTTAAATGAGATTTAATTTGAAAATTTTATTACAATGGTTAAGGATGGACTCCCTTATAATCCATTGAGTAAGGGATGAACACCCTAATGAAAATTTAATATAAAATTAAACGTGTGTTGGTTTTCACCCTATGGGATTTCGAGGGTATATCAATGTCGAATGATGTGGTTGTAGTTTGTGCTAATTTTATGTTGTCGATTCCTTGAATGAGCATATGTTTAATAGAAAGTGTGTGATTAAATAATTTAGTTAAAGGAATCATGAAAATGATGCAAGGAAACATCAAATAGTTTATGTCAATATGTGAAAATAATGGTTATTAATGATTATGTAACTTAATATTCTTCTACTAAAGTTACTCTATGTAATGATAAAGGTTCTATCTAATGGTTAATGAAAAATATGAATTAGTAATTTAGATAGTTTCATGTCGGTAAATTATGTAAGAAATTTTTTGACTCCATGCATTTTCATGCGAGGTCACCAAGGTATGTTATAAATGGTATAAGAGCTAAAGGTTGTAGCACTAGTGGCTTTGATAATTTTTAAGAAAAAAAGAAATCGAGGTATGCTACTAATGGGCATCAACTCATGTATAAGTCTAACAATCTATATATTGATATATGCAGTAGACTAGTTTTGACATGAGATGTGTGATTCATGTTGATAACTACATTGAGTGTAGTAAGTAATAAAATTTGCTATAAAATTTTGTTCATGAAATTTGAATATCGATGAGGATAAATAATAATAATGTCTCTATTACATCTATGAAAAATTTTGGACACTCACTAAGGAAAGTGAGAATCAACTACCAACCTTTGTAGATATGAAAGTATTAATGATACATTTAATGAACATGAATAAAATTACAATGCACTTCTCATAAATAATAAATATATGAATGAAAAATATGGTCAATTTTCTTGAATAGGACGATAGAGTATTTTAAAATAGCATTGGAATAACCCCTTTAGATGTTAATAATAAACAATGATTCAAGTAGTGATACATGACTATAATAGCTAGTTGTTGATTGAGTCTTGTCATGGTTGCATTAAAATGGTTGGTAGCATTGATTAGTTAGTTTTGCATGACTAAATATTAAAAATTATATGCATGAATTTCTTTTGATTAAAGCTTATTTTAATTTGTAAACGAGTGATTATGGTAGAACTTCATGTGTTGGTCTGTTGGTAACAATATATCATGGGAAACTGGAAATGTTGCATTGTTAGAATAACTCTTATTGAAATTTACATGTTAATGAATATTAATATATATATTTATGTATGTCAGTATTGTATGCATGAAACTAAAATTATTGCGAAAGTGAATACTTATTTATGGCTAACGTTTTTTATGAGATTAATATGGTGTAGCTTAATGGAAACAAGAAAAAATGTGAAGGTAAAACACTCTATAAATGAGAAATTATAATGTTATGATATGCATGATTGTATTATTTGGAAAATTAGAATGTATATGACACGTATTTCAGTTATGTTTCCTATCACTCTAGATATTGTAGACCCATGTTGAGGGTCAAGTATAAATGCATGGTGTATATAAATTTTTCTTCTATTTTAATGATAATATACATATGGTTCGTTATGTAAATTAGTATGGGAAGGAGTGCTAAAAGATCATTTTACATGGCAGATAGTTGTGGACAATTGTGAAAGGCCAGGAGGCCTTGGGCTTATGGTAATTTCCTACCAAAAGGTGTTGATGGTGCTTTCCTCCTGGATCTCCTATCCCTAGAGATAATATTATCTTAATAAGGGAAAAGTGTTGGAAAATATAGTAAGAGGGGAAAATTCTTGAGGAAAATTTATTGGTTTGGATCTTGTTGGAGGAGGCCCAAAAATAACTCATAGACGAGACACTGTCAGAGGAATAAGTATGACCCACTAAAATAAATCTTGTATTGGACCATATGTTGCCATTGGAATTCTTGAGCTAGTTTGCGAGTGGAATTATAGAATGGATCTGGTATGGTATTTGTTAGAGAACTATCTGGATGTGGAAATGATTCGATCTGGTTGTAGAAACCACTTCCCATTGGTTGGGAGGAGAAATATTTTACCCATTGTGGTTTTGAGTTATGTGTTGTATTGAAATCAATTATATATATGATTTTGTAAATATTTTATGTACATCTAGACATGAAAGCATCCTAGTGCTCATAAAGGAATTAATTGAAGTATAAGTTCCTTTATTGTATTACTAATATTTTGAATGTCCTAGTATGGGCTAAGAAAATATGCAATTGGTGCATTTATTGATAATTTTGATGATTAGAGAGCATTAGATTCTCTCTAAGTACTTTTAGAAGTATTGTGTGGATATCTATAGCGGTAGTTAAGACAAGTATCCAGGTGGTGCATTGATTTATCTTTGTGATGATTAGAGGGTTGGTTCTCTCTAGTACTTGTGGAATTACTATGGTTAAATATCAACTGATATTGCATAATTTAATAATAGTTAAAAGTATTTATTTGATTGAAAATGTTGTGACTATTGTGATTATGTTGGACTTGTTAGTCATACTTTACCGTGGTGCTTGCCATGGAATCTTGATGGGTTATCAAACCATTGGAGCACTTGTGTAAAAGTGACCATGAATTCCAAGACTAATTGGTAAGTAACCGTAAGTTGGTATAAATATTATGTTTTGCATCTACGAATTGAATAATAACAAGTGATGGAAAGTTGAGTTTGCATATTTTCGCACCTATAAATGATTATGACTATTGAATTTGCTTATGCATTGACATTATTATTTTTTCTTATTGGTATTTCTTAGAATAAAATCCTTCATTTTAAAAATCCTTCATTTTAAAAGGGGAAGGATTCCCTTTTGGCTGGTTTAGATTGTCATGTCATGAGTAAAGTAAAAATTGCAATGAGAGATTAACATTGAGGACGATGTTCACTTTGAGGGGGGGAGTATGTAATATCCCTATAATACAAACTCTTGTAAATTTATATATTTAAAAAATAAATATATTATTATTGTAATATATGACTAACATTTTCACTAAAATTTAGGTAAGGTGGAACTGGTTGTAACTGCAAAATGGAATTAGATAGTTAGTTCGCTAATATTCTTGGTATTTACGGTGGGATGGTTTAAAATACTCAATTCGTTTTGGGAAATATCAAGAATTAGTTACAATCTACTTTTAACACTCAGAAAAATAAATGCAAGGATGGTATGAGAAAATGGGAACGGAAGTGGAGATTTAGGGAGGATAAAAGAACCTTATATGGAAGAGAAAACTTGAAACAAATTTGTAGAGACAGTACGAGAAAAAAATTGGATATGGAGGTGGAAGACTATGAGAACAAAGGAAAGGTTATTCAAACAAAATATAAGTGTTTTATGCATTGAATTCTTAAAATATTGCATAGCTAAATTAATCGTGTGAAAATGTATGATTTATTTGACTAGAAATCAATTCAACCTGACTCTAATTTATTTGAAATATACAGAATTGTGTTAGTTCATGAAAAAAGATCAAATGAGAATCATGTGCATAAAAGGACAAGTAGCCCAGCTTCTTGAAAAGAATGTGTGAATTTTTTTGTAATCATTTTTTTGAAAAATGAATACATGCTTATTGCACAAAGTTAATAAATATTTTGCCAAGTTTTCCTGAGAAGGAAACACTTATCTGCATGTAAATAAAAGTTACTATTTGATATTTTCTCACAAAATAATATGCACTTGCATGTACAGAAGGAAAAACTTTGGCTTTAGATTTCTTGGAAAGAAAACAAACGTGAAACATGCACACAAAAAGATTAAAGAAATCATGAAATTTTTCATGAAAGGAATGTATGATAACTTTTATTATGAAAAGAGAGAAAATACGTTATTTCATTAACGAAAAGATTTCCAGGAAATTATGAGATAAAATTAGATTATCAATTATCAATTTGGTTGGAGATATTAGCATGAATTGTATAGACTCTTAATAGGAATATTTTCACAATAATAATATCCATTATATTGGAATTCTTGAAATAAATTTCTATGTTATTTCTTGAAAAGAAACTATTAAAGTTAAATTTCTGTGTGTCATACATTATCAGATTCTAGGAAAATAGAAAAGTTAATTAGATTAAATTTCTTTGATGGGTTTTCATGAATCGGTATGCATGTATTACCCATATTATCTATTTAAATTCCGCAAGGATATGAGTGTAAAAAGACTTGCATAAGAGTTTTGTGCATGAATTGATGGAAAATAAAGTTTGTTTTCTTAAAATATGCATATGAACCTTATTCATACAAGAACAAGAATGCATGCTTGTTTATTGAAAAGATTATGTGCATTGAGGTAAGGGTCACTGTGTTACAAAAAACACATATGTTCCATGCATAAAAGGAAAATCACTGTTATATAGAAAATACACTTTTGTCTATAGATAAATAAAGTTATCATGTTAATTTTCTTGAAAAGAATAATCTCTTAAAAACATTGCCTTGCTAGATGAATTTTGTTAATTTGTTGATTTAGGTGCAAACAAAATTAAGTTAACCTTGTTATTGTTTCTTGGGTTTGATGCATAAAATATGGTTATCTATGGTAATTCCTTTAAGAGGGAATCATTAGAAACTTTCATGTATTAATATAGAAAAATGAGGTTATATTAACTTCCTTTTGAAAAATATGTATTTGTTACATGAAAGTAAGGTTAATGATGGTATAATTATAGAGAAGAGAATATATGTTGCATACAATAAATAAGAGCTATTATGAGAGGCCCTTGAATGCTCAAAGAATAGCCATTGTGTTATAGAGATATGTTCTTTGCATGGATATAAGTACTATTGAGCTAAATTTCTTTAGAAACATACATGTGATTAATTTTACGCTATCATAATTATTATGTTAGCTACTTTTGGAATAAGATCATGTATATATGCATGAAATATTTTTATTAGTTTTTTTTGGAAATAATATAAATTTGTATGTGGGAAATGATAGCATGTCGTGTTAGTCTACATTGGAAAATATTCTCTTGGAAATAAAATGAATTTCATGCACAAAAACCATAGTATTTTTTTTGGTTTCATTGGAATATATATAGGGTTAATGTTGATATAATATTTAAAAAATAATAAATGTATGTGTATGCTTTATTTCATTAGTTTTACGGAAAATCAAACATGTTTTTGAATGCCTTATTATGATTTTATTTCCTCGAAAAGGAAACATGTGTTTGTATGCTCTATTCTATTAAGCATTCTTTTGGAAACTATATGCATTTACATGCATAGGAACAACATTTAGTGTGTTAGATTTATTTACGTATTTTCATGCACCAAAAGTAATAGTTAAAGGGTTAGTTATTTTGATAAATTTTATGTAATTCACATGAACACAATTTATAACTGATGTATTAGTTTCCTTTAAAGGAATATCTGGACAGTTGTAGCAATTTGTCTTGCAAGAATGTCTATTTATGTGTGGGAAATATTAGTTAATTTGGTATTTATTTTATAGACATACTTTGATGGTTACATGCTTATAACTAGAGCATATTCTCTGTTGTTAAAGGAAGCAGGTTGCAATATTTAGCTTTCAATTCATGAATGTACATGAATATATGTTGAAGCATCACTAGCATAGATTTGTGGATTGGTTGATTAATATTTTTTTGTAATCACGCTATGAACATATGTTGGCGACAATAATGGTAGGAAAGTATGGTGACTTTTGCAAAGGATAGAATTTTTTTTAACATGGTGGCAGGCAAATAATTAATGCTCCATGTAGATTATTGTGAGCTATAGGATGGTCCACTAAAGGAATAACCAGGCCAAAAAAATATAAAGATTGAAAATTGTGGGTAAACGATATCATGATGATTTTAATAGATTTAAGCTAGATATTTTGTATTTACATGAAATTTCCTTTTAACATTTTATGATAGTGGTTAAGGGATGGACTCCCTTATAATTCATTTATTGAGGGATGAACACCCTCACGACCATTTAATAATAAAACTAAATGTTAGTTTGTTTTCACCCTGTGGGGTTTCCAAGGTATATCCGTTTCTAATGATGTCAATGTCTGTTTTTATAGTTTCATGTTTTGGACTCATTGCATGAGCATATATTTATAATATCAAGTGTGTGACTAACTACTCTAGTTAAAAGAATCATGAAAATGATGCAAGGTTAAATCAAAAAGTTTATGTCAATATGTGACAATAGTGGTTATTAATGGTTATGTAGCTTACTATTCCTCTACTAAATTTACTCTATGTAATGATGAAGGTTCTATCTAATGGTTACTAATGAATATATATTAGTAATTTGGATAGTTACTTGTAGGTAAATTATGTAAAAAAAATTCTAACTCCATGTATTTTCATGCAAGGTTACCAGGGTATGTCATAGTAAGATTTTAGGAACAAAGACAACCCATATAAAATATTTAACGAAATATGGTTTTATAGAATAAATTTTATCATTTTACATTATTTTTAATTGCTTTAATCAGTATAAAAAAAATATTGACTTGGTTAGGTTATATCTTGAGTAATATTATGGTAAAATATGAATATCCTATTTTCTTAATTTTATTATGGATATTTATACATTAGTGGAAAAGGTACATTGGAACCAATAATCATAAGATTTTATGACTAGTATTTGATTATTTACACACATGATTGTTTGTTATAACATTATATGTCTAGTTCTTGATGATTTATACACATGATTTTGTTGTATTACAAAGTATTAATGTATTTTTTAAAAAACAATTAATATTCTAAATATAGTTTTGGAGTTTTTTCAAGGATTTTGAAAAGGTTGGCCATAGAAATATAATAATGACATTTAATAATTTGGTAATAGTTTTTTAAGTTTAAAAGTGGTGTAGAGAAATGGTAGTATGAGAGGTGAAAGATTTGACATTTATATGGAATATAAGGATATAAAATTTTAATTGAGTTTGAAATGGATGAAGCTTCTCTTTCAACCATTCAGTTGGGAATGGATATATTTTATCTTTATAACATTCGTTCAAATATAGTGGAGTTATTTAAGGTTTAGTTCTCTATAAGGAAACTTGGAATAAAGTTGCGAAGGTTGAAAAACAATGCAATTCCTATTAGAAGAAACTATGAGATAAGAGTAAAAAATTAAATGTTTTCCAATGCAAGGATGCTTATTTTGAAGAAGAAGTGTGTCAATTTATATAATATATTATTAATTTAAAGAATAATGATAGTAGGAACTGGTTACTATTGCAAGAAATGATAGTAATAGAGAATTAACTAAATAATATAAAATTTGTGGAAAGAACATAATTAAATAATCATGTTCTATCAATTTATGGGAAGGTGTGGATGAGAGGAAATGTAGGGTAATTTATTATAATATGCCCAATATTTCCCTCCACCCACACCCTCACCCTCTAATTTACTCAATATCCCCCCACCCTTGTCCTCATATAATCCCTAGACCTACCCTGATATAAAAATTAATGAATATTCCCCCCAATCCCCACCCTCATATAAGAAATGAATTTGATAATTACATAGTTAAAGAAAAAGTACATATACGAGAAAAGTTCCATGCATATAGAGTATTTAGTTTATTAGTCACAAAATTCCCATAACTAGTAATGGAAACAAGGAAATGAAAATCATAAATACATAGAAACATAAATCCTCACTTTGCAACACAGAGAAAATTAGAGTGACATACTTGCAAACATAGTAATAAAAGAAATAGGCATTCAATTTACATGAACATTAGAATATCTTACATATCCTATAACCGAAAAAAAATGATTATACTATGAATATTTTAAAGCTTCACACACACATATATATAGGTAAATTATATATATAATTATTAAAATTAAATATACTATATGATTTTTCATATATTTAAATAAAAATATTCTATTTTGCATAGGTGCAAGTTAACGATGGTCTCCCATGATGCATTATGGGTAATGCAAACTTGGAAAAAAAAATCTCTTAGCTTGGAGGAATAACTAGAGGTGATTATCAAAATGAATTTGTCAAGGTATCAAATATAAACAAATAAATTAGCTTTCCAAATGTACAATTTTTTTTCTTTTAGAAGGTTTTCCTAACTCTCTGAATTTTGAGTTTTCCTATCATTAATGTGTTAATTTTCATGCAGAATATAACACACATGTTTTTATTAGTACAACCCTTAAGAATTTAAATTATGACTTTTTTTATTTTTCCCATGAAAAATAATCTTTGATTTTATTTGTATATAAAAAAATTATGTATTGTATATACTCAATGGTATTCCTATGACTATCTATATTTGTATAAGTGGAATCCCATTTAAATGGGAATGTAATTTTTTTTTATCTATCCACAAACCACACATTTTAGATCTCAACAAAAATCCTCATATATAAATGAAGGTATCATTGTCCAAAAATCCAAACATATTTAGAGTGGAAAATATAGGAGTGTGATATGAAAACAAACTCATTTTTTAATCATGCCCAAGGGTAAATAAAAAATTATTGTTGTTATCCTTATCATGCCTTTCTGATTTTGAATGTGCCTTAGAACATATCTAGCCCATATTTTGATAATGAGTTTGCAATGTGGATCATGTTCCTATAAATATGACTAAACGTAATCTAAGTAAAGTGAGATATATGTCATTGTATTTTTTTATATAAGGGATGGAGACAACATTTTTTTATTCTAATATAACCCTTCATCCATATCTATGGGGACTCTTAGATTCTAGCAGAACCCTTTTGTGTCTAGCACTTTTGAGAACTGGAGGAGGTTTTTAAGTCCCCATATGCCAAGGGATTTCAAAATGGAAATTTTATTCCAAGTAGTTAGAAAAAAATACATTTTTCCCTCTTATCCAACCCACTAAAAATGATAGGAAATTTGTCGAATATTTTGAAGGACCCCAAAGGGGATATATGGTAAAGAGGCCCAATATACCAAAATGGATTCTAGAACAAATTTACATAGGAATAGCTTGCCTGCCCATGAGATTCATTTGTAACTATATATTTAGATCTGCTTCTCCAGATTTTCTAATATCTAGGGCTACCCAACTTTTTCATAGTGGTTTGGATTTAATATCAATCCCAAATATTTGAAGATATGAGTTCATTCCACCACCTTAGTGGAAATATCATCCCCAAATATTGTTTTTCTAGTGTGTTTACTCCCCACCAATAAGATGAGGATTTTGAGTTGTTTATTACAGTTTTTATTCCCTAAAATAATATATTTGATATATCCTTTAAGTATTGTAAGTCAATCATATATCCATAATATAATATAATAATATCGTCGACAAAACTAAGGTGATTTAGTGATTGTTACGAAGATATGTACATAATCGAGATTTGTGATGTGCATCGAATAACATTATATTTATTCCTTTTTCTACCAATAAAAATAGGAGATGGGATGAATTAAAACCATACTTAATACCTCTCCCCATGTTAAAAAAAAATATGTCAGTCCATTTATGATAATAGCTAGATAAAAGGTGTTGATACATTTTAGGACCAAGGTGAAAAAATTGTGATAAAAACCAAGGAGGAGTAGGAGGAGCCTTAATTATATCTATAAGACCCTCTTGAAGTAATTTTAGAGGTTTAATTTATACAATACCTATTTTTGACAATTTTAATGTGTAAATTGTGGATCTTCCTCACAAGTCCCAATTCTTCATGAATTTTCTGCCCATCCAAAACGCGTAATTGTTTGGGATAAATATTGTCTAAGGGAATGTTCTTCAGGTGAAGGGATATGGTTTTGTAAATGATCTTATATATGTTATTGAACAATGATATGGTTCTAAATATATCAAATATGTTTGGATTAACTTATTTTTGGATTATGGAAACGAAAGGGGAGTTAAAATGAGGAATAATTTGGCCAGATGATCTATAGAAATAAACTACCTTTATAATATTGTCTCCCAAAAAATAAAAATATATCCAAATAAAACTCAATAGGTAGGCTTTCTCGTGTTGGTCTATTTCCTTTTTCAAAGCTATGTTGAACATGTTAAAACTTTTTCTTTGTGAGATCTTCCATAATATGTTCATTTTTGTCATGATTTACAAAGTTTTGGAAAGGTCCTACCACTATCAATATGTTATATATAATAGGTCTATTATCTTGGTGATATATTTATTTGAAAAATATACATTCTGTAGAGGTTATTTCTGAAAAGGACGAGGAAAAGATTCCATCATGACATTTTATCTTTGAAATAATGTTTATGGAAATATGATTTGTAATCCTGAGAAAATATTGGGTACTTTCATCTATGGATTGTAGCTAGAGAGATACACTATTCATTCTACCCTCATTTTCATTTTATAGAAGTATTTTCCTCATTTCTTCCTCTAGGTATTTTATGCAGTTTCTTTGATCTATCGAGTCTAAAACAATGGATTTATGATAAATATATACCTTTAATTTTACCTCAATTTCTATTAGGGATTAAATATCCTGTTGCCTCTTTTGTTCTTCCCATTTGGATATGGATATTTTAGATGATTTCAGGTTCTTTTAGAGTTGACTCGAATTTAATTCCATCGATATTAAGAAGAAAAGTTTCCAAAGCTTTGTGATAACATCATTCAAATAGGGATCTTCAAACCAATGGGGGTTATATTTAAAAGAGAATGGGAGATTTTAGATGTGGATATTCAAAATAAACGAGGATAGTATTGTGATAAGAGACAACCCCCACCAAAACCAACTCATTTATACAAATATTATGTTCAAGGAGAGATTCAAAAGTAAGAAATGAGTCCAAATTATTCACAATTTTTTCCATCCTAGGTATGTTGTTGGAATAAGTTGGTTGAATTTTGAGAGGGAGGATGTCAATAATGTCAAAATATTCAAATTGTAGAAAATAAAACACTGAGAGAGAATTATATCTAGATGAAGCTCCCCAAATACTTGTTTCATGCAGAGTTAAGTTGTCATCACCACCCACAATGGTTTTATGATTGAAAACATGATGCAAATTTAGGGAATGTTCCTAAGAAATGATCCTTTCATTATAAGACCCATAGATATTGAAGCATAATAATGACATATTTAAGTCACCTAAGCGAAGGTCAAGGAAAAATGTTGAGTGAACAGACCATGCTAAGTTTTAATGGATGCAAAGGGAATTACATTCCAATATAGGACCCCTGATCTCCCAATTACATCCAAAGAAACAAATTCCTAGAGGGGGAAGAATTTATTTAAAAATGATTCTTCGTTTTCTCCATCCACCATGCTTTCTTGTAGGAAGACAATTTTAGGATTGTGCTTATTGAGCAACCTTTTTATCAATAATTTGTTTTAATGTTTGGAAATCCCCTTGCAATTCAATGACATAATTTACATTTAGGCTATGTGAACTTATTGTTTTACACGAACAATATCTAGTATATATATGCTTTCTTTCTTGGTGAAAAGCATAATTTTTGGGCAATGTTTGAATTGAGTTATTGTCACAATATATTGGAGTGAGTTTTTATTATCATTTTTGAATATCGTTAAGAACTTTGCAGAACCACACCACTTTAAAAATTGCTTCTACATACTCTAATTCCACTGATGTGAGTGTCACAATGGAATGTTTCTTGGATTCCCATGATATTAACACAAATGGTAATGGAAAATTTACCTTGAAGTGTTATTGCTATCATATAGACAACCTATGATCCAATCAAAATAACATAATTTTTCCTTGATTATAAAAGGCCATATATTATTGATCCTAGAATGTATCTCAAAATTCATCTTCCAACTTCCTAATGAATGTATTTATCTGTGTCTTGGAAATGATGGATACTAACAACATACAGGGGGTTTCCCAAATTTGATGTCCCAATTCGACCTCACACCATTTTGAGTAGTAGTGTCATCTAGAGTATTGTCCTCACCACCATAACTATAAAGGTTTCCTTGGTTTCAATGGATAACATAAGAGATTATACACATAACCTTTAAAAAAAAAGTAATTTGACATTATGAAACACCAATTGTAATGTGTAAAATGGGGCCTTCATGATAGGGGAGACAAATGTGAGTATATAGAAGTAAAGTAATAGTACTATCCTAAGAGAGGAACATGAGAGAAAGGAAATATCCATTAAAACCATCTAGTAAAAGAGTTCACATAAGCACAATGATCATTAAAGAAAACAAAATACACATTTAACAAGATAAGTACAAAATACAATGAAGTAGTTCAATTTATTTAGTACATATTAACATAACATATATTGCAAACATATAAAGAATAGTATTACAAAATTCATGATACATGCATGAAAATATGATGACTAATTGAGCTTATGATAATTAAGTGAAATATCAAAGTACAGTGTTGCAATGGTGAACCACTAGCTTGAATAGTGGAACATTAAGTCACTTTTTGCTTAACCAAACAATAGTTTTCTCTCCTATGCCAAGTTAGAGAAGAAAATGCTAGCTCTATGAAGCCTAAGACTCCAAAATCATTTTTATTTAGTTATGAGATTTGTTTTATAAAAAGAGGAATGGCCTTTCATATTCCCTAAGAATATTGAGTTACTCTAAGGAATCTTGGACTCTTAACTGACCTTTGAACTTATGTTAACTCTTTGGGTCCACATGTGAATTTTCATATTCTACATGTCGATCTTGGAAATCCACACATTTATATTTTTTCATTTTCATTTTTTATAATACATAATTAGATTCCACATCATGTGGAAAGACACATTGACACATATGACATTGTGATGGAATTTGTACAGGCCATGACTAGGTATTGATGACATGGAACTTCCTGATGATGTGGCAATGAAAAGATACTCCCTTTGCTACTTTTTCTTCAATATTCATGAAATATCTACTTACTTATTCATCTTCACCCTCCAAAGGTTTTGAATCAGAGCCCAAACCTTCCAAGTTAACATGGGATGTCATCACTCTATCCTGGTTCATGATATCATCATGTATTTATGATGTGTCTTCTTTTTTATTCTTCTTTGAAAATTGTTATTTATTTATTCTCCTTCACTTCTTCCTTGAGCATATCATATTTTCATGTTGAGGTGGTACACCCACCAATGAAGATCACTCTTGATAAGGAAAGATCAATCCTGAAATAATTTATTCTATCCTTTGCTCATGGAAAAATATTGTTTTGATGGGCTTGTGGAAGGGATGAAAGAGGGCTCATGAACAACAATGAAACTGTGATATGACAACAAAGAGACACTTATTTCTATGTGAAACCATTGAAACACCACATTATGAAACTTATAACACAATTTGTGACACAAGGGTTTACTGCGAAAGGCAAGTGTGATAAGTTGTAGAAATATTTCCAAAAAATATTCTTATGATATATTGGACCATATAATTCAGAATATGGCACAAAAAATAACTCTAGTGTTGTGCAAAGGTGTGAAACATACATGAGTGCAAATATCTAGAAGCGACACTTACGATAGTAAGAAAATTTGAAAACGACACTTGCAGAAGCTAAAGAAAATGAAAGTGTAAGATGTCAGAGCAAAGATTACATGAAAAAACCACTTTTTAAAGTGAAAGAAAGAAAAAAAATTAGTTGAAAATGTAAAACCCACACTTATGAAAGCAAAGGTGTGTAAAATTAACAATTGAGAAAACCCACAGAAATAGAAGTAGAATTGCAACCAAAGTGAGGGGTACTATCAGTGGAAAGTGAACACTGTCTGTCAACGTGGATTGAACATTATGAAATAACTATCTTGATGGAATGTGTAGTCACTCTCAACAATGACTATGTAAGCACTATAACTTATAATTGTGCAAGCTCCATTTCTAGATATTGCAGAAGCCTTACTCTCAAAAATCACCAAATACCTGTCTTAAGCTTGCAAAAGAAAAATGGGCTTGTGAATTCATCAAAGGCTGAACATGTGTGGGAAAGTTACTTTGATAGTTAGAATATGAGAAAAATATTTAAACACTTATCAAAGCGTTAATTTACCATGAATTTATGATAGAGGGACATATAGTAGGATCCTTTATAGGCTCTAAAATTCAAGTGTAGGAAAAAAATTTGAGGTTGTTGATCGTAGGGTCAACACTTGGCGACACAATAGTAGAACTCAAAATTCTATGTTTAGGTCTTATATTTAAGTCCAAGGTCTCATCCTATCAAGAAATATTTATTAACCATGTATATTACCCATGTTTGCAACTTATACCAGTTAAACATATTGTTTATTCTTTTTCTTTCTCCACTTCAAACACATTTACAAGACCAGTCATGTCTCAAATATTTTGATAGGGGAGGAGGATAATAAGTGTATCAATATTTCTAATAGTCAGAGTTTAGGACATTCCCTAGTGTTTCCCCATTTTCAGCGAGCCTATTCAGTACACTGATGGATTCACCTCAAGGAATCACAAACATTACTTCACTACCAACAAGCCTATTGAGTACCCCAATGAAGTTGCTTGCTTCACCTCTCCGCATGAGAATTATTTCTCTTATTCACCTCTTTATTTAGTTACTAATAGAATTTGCAAACACACTTATTTGTTTTGAAGGTGGAATAAGGATCCCATCTTATTTATTTGCAAGAGAGGTTTTTCATTTTTTAAGGGATTTTAAATATATATGAAATTGATATGCTCATTTAAGCTTTCTACTTTCCCTTCTCTACTCGATTGAGTGAATAAGTCAAAACACCATTTAATACAAGGTTGATTCAAGAATGAATATCCTAATAGAGATATGATATTTTTACTTCAACCAAAGGATTTCTTTCTATAGTGAATCACGTTTTCCGTGTGCGCATCACGACTTTAAGATATATGTAAACCCAAATAAAGAAGAGGTAACAAATTATCCAAGCATTTCTCATCACCACAATTTCCCTTTTTAAGTTTTGCCACATTGTCTGTTGAGCCAAAAGAGAGAATTTTTCATACAAATCCTTATTAAACAAAACATGGAAGAAAGGATAGAACAAAACCATGAAAAATAATCAAAATAAAAAATGAAATGAAGGACTGAACTAAAAACAATCATGCAACATAGGAATAAGAAAACCATGAAAATACTAACAGAGAGAAAGTGTAGGATGAGTTTGAAGGGAAGCTAACATGCAACTAGACCTACTCCTAACCTAACCAGCTAGAAATCTAGGGCTAAGTGTAATGAAATTTCCAATGCAACCACCATAGTTACCTACCTCCAAACACAAAGATATGAGAAATTAAAAGAAAAAAAAAATAATGTGCAATAAAGAAGATAATAAATTGAATATACTACAAAAAATATAGAAGTTATTTTCTAATTCCATAAATATGTGCCATAGCAACTAATTCTAACCATTTCACAACTTTTTCTTTTCACTTAGAACAATAAACAAAAAATAATAATTGAAAGATTGTTGTGAATGTACTTGCATCTGTGTTATTCTTCTTAGCAAACATAAAAAATTATCAAAGCTTATTATTAGCATAGGAGCTTTCTAAGTGGGAATTCCCCTACCATTTAGTTATTTTATCTTGATATTAAAAACAACCAATTTGAAAACCTTGAAATTGATGAGAAAATAAATTTTCAATTAATGCATTCAAATCACACAGAGAATCTCTGGTGTCATGATAAAATGGGTCTATTAACATGTAAGATAGACTATTGTCCATTAGTTCCCTTTGTATCAAATTACATGTAAAAATGATAATATGAAAGAGTAGGTCATTAAAAATAATTATTGACATCGTAAATCTAGGATACCGATTGGGATACCGAGTTAACAAAAGATTGGAAACATGTGACATATCAAACCCAATATTTATTTCAACACAATGGTTTTGGTCCGCTAAAATATTTAAATATTTATAAGAATAAAGGAGAGATATTGTGTGAACAAGATGATTAAATTCATGAAATACACTAAAGGGATAAGAAGGTGATCGGTCTCAGAAGATTTTGATAGGGAGAAATCCTCCAGCCCAAAATGACCTTTATCTTTAAAATTAAAATGAGAGGCTTTAAAATTGTAAAGGATCCACAAAATAATGTGCTCTCCAACCCTTGGTATAGTACAAGGGATTCACATGAAAAACGAAAAACCAAACAATAATCCATTATATGATCAAAACATCTATCTTGAGGATTAGGAAGATTAACTTGGAAACGTTTAAAGTCATTTAATGATGAACTCGCACTGAATTGATCAATGTTAAGGAAATAATTATGCATGAAAATATGGATCCAAATTAATTTATATATCTTGGAAGTATTAAGATAATGTGACATAACCATTAGTAGGGGTTGAAGAGCCTCACCCTCCTAACAAGTCTTTGAACATTATGATGGTAGATCATCAAATTCGGGTGGCTTAGAAAATTTTACAGGAATACTTGCACCAATATCTTCAGAGTCACTAATGAAAACATCATCAATAACACTAGCTTGATTATATTTAAGATTAGGCATATCAAATTCTAGATGGATAGAGAATTTAAATGCATAAATAGGAAAACTCCCTTGATCAGATAAAGTTGGGCCACCTTCCTCCTTAATTATGAAATATTTACAAATGAACATATCATGGATAATGGATTCAAGATTTTAATCCTATTATTTTAGGACCACACCATCCCGTACTTGATTGCAAACATAACGAGACATAAAGGTCTCAAGGATTTAGAGGAGTAGTTGGTATAAAAAATGTATCAAACATATATAGGCACAATGAATAATTTTCTATAGGTGAGGAAGGATGAAAATAATCAGGAGGAGGAGCACCAATTGTAATTAAATAATATTCATCTTGTAAGAACAACAGATCAATATCATTTTCATTGATATAATTATTAAAGAAAATCATACCAATTCCACATTCAGATTGAGTTTTCTTTTCTACAATAGGGTATACCAAAGGTTCAAAAGACTCACAGCTTAAATCTTCAGGTTATTCATGTGAATATGTATGAATTCGAGAAATTTCAAGATAATCTTGAATTGAAATACTATCCCAACCTATAAATGGAAATTTTCCACTATCAGAAGAATAGTCCAAATGGACACCTTGCCAATCCAAGTCCTGAAAAAAGGAAATATGTCATTTGATGTACTTGGGCACTCATCACCATATGTATCAATGGGAACTATTAATTTTTGTAGCATCGGATAGGAATTATAGTCCCTACTTTGGTTAGGGAGGCTTAGAAACACTAAGGCTCCAAAACCCAGAAAACCTTTCAAGAGAAAACAAATATAGATGGCTCAATTAACTTAGTTAATCAGTAATTAATTTTTTGTTGGGTACGTGTTATATTCTTTCCACGACTAGCCCCATGCATTTTACATTGCGCTGGGCGCAGCAGGGGGGTCACAAGGGGGAAGGCAGCCCCCACTGTTGGGGTCCGGGGCAGCGCCCCGACGAAATTTTTTTTGGTGTGCAGACCCACTCATAGGATGACCCACCCATGTTTTGTGCATGATTTTGCACATGGTTTTGGGGTATGATGGCTTTCGGCCCCTGGTATTTTGTATATCTGGTCAAGGGAACTACGGTTATGTTCTAATCCAAGGTTAATGGATTGGGGTTTATGTATGCTTTGGCATGTATATATATGTGTTGTAACACTAAAAGGAATATAATGAAAAATCAAGCTGGTTGTCTCGATTTGGGATCCAGGGGAAAATCTCTGTGTTTATCTGTTTTATGTTTTATGCTCTCGCTATTGTTTATTTTCTGTTATAATATTTGTGTGTAGATAATTTCTGTTCAGGGTTCAAACCTACATTTGGTATTAGAGCTGTTTCAACTTCAAGGGGACACCTTTGGTACTGACGGTTTTTTTCTTGGGCCTGAGGTAGACCCTATTCAGTGGGAGATCTACGGGATCGATTCTTGCGGTGAAAGAAGATGGTGAGCGGCGAAAAAATAGAGATCGAGAAATTTAATGAGTCGGGGATTTTGAGTTGTGGAAGCTCAAGATGGAGGATCTCTTGGTGGATAAAGATCAGTGGATCGCGGTAGATCCAGGTACTAAACCAACGACAATGTCAGATGAAGACTAGAATAAACTGGATCGGAAGGCTAAGAGCATAATACGGTTGTGTGTCTCAGATTCAGTATTTTTGAATGTATCTGGGGAATATACAATGAAGAATTTGTGGGAAAAACTTGGGACTTTGTGCCAATCTAAGTCTCTAGTGAATAAGTTGTCCCTGCGGAAAAAGCTGTATAACCTGAGGATGAAGGATGGAGACTCGGTGACAGAGCATCTGAACGCCTTCAATACTGTGGTAAGTCAGTTGTCATCTATTGATATTAAAATCTCAGATGAATATAAGTGCATCATTTTTTTGTGTTCTCTACCACACTCGTGGGATAGTCTGGTTATTGTAATAGGTAGCAATACAACTACCTTTAATTTTGATGACATTTTCTCCACCTTACTATCGGAGGAAATGAGACGGAGAAATATGGAGGGCCAAAATGGAGATGCCTTATCTGTACGAGGAAGGTCCCAAAAAAGAGACAAGAATAAGGTTTCAAGTGGGAGATCCAAATCTAGAGAGAGATATAAATCTCCTGGAAAGTTTGTGAAGGTATCTTTGGAAATGTGAAAAGGAGGAAGGGCACTCTGAGTGCGGATCTAGCGCTTTGAGAAAGGAAGAGGGATCTGATGATGCTCCTTCTGCAGAGGAAAAAAACACCTCGGATGAAGGTGGGGATGTGTATTTGGCTTCTTCTTCAAATACACATGTAGATCATGAGTCATGGTTGATTGACTCAGGTGCATCCTTTCACTTCACTCCCCATAGGAAATGGTTCTACGAGTATGAGAAATATGATGGTGATGTCTTCCTAGGGGATGATAGGAAGGCCAGAATCGTCAGACGTGGAAAGGTCAAGCTGAAGCTGCAAGGTGAAAGGGTTAGAACACTTCTTGGTGTTCTGCATATTCCTGCATTGGCCAAAAATCTGATTTCTGTAAGCAAGATGGATGATGCAGGTGTAAAAATAGTGTTCGAGAAAGATGCCTGCAAGATGGTTCGGGGAGCACTGGTATTAATGTGGGGAGTTCGGATTGGAACTCTGTACAAGCTATAAGGTAGCACTATTATTGATGGGTGTAATAGTTATGTGGTTCCTGAAAGTGGAGAAGAAAGCCTAGCTGTCTCTGGAGAAAAGACCATGTTATGGCATCAATGGCTTGTACATATTGGAGAGAAGGGCCTTCGAATACTGCATAGAAATGGTATGGTAGAAGGTATGTATAATTTCTCTCCGCATTTCGATTTCTGTGAACATTGTGTATATGGGAAGTAGAATCGAGTGAGTTTTCCTTCTGGTGCTAAGAGGGCGAATAAGATATTAGAACTTGTGCACAGTGATGTTTTTGGACCTGTGTCAGTTCCATCATTGGGAAAGTCTGTGTACTATGTTTCATTCATAGATGACTTCTCAAGTAATACATGGATATATTTCTTGAGGAAGAAATCTGAAGTCTTTGAAAGATTTAAATAATTTAAGGCTCTGGTGGAAAACGAGACACAGAAGAAGATAAAGGTGTTGAGGACAGATAATGGTGGGGAGTTCTGTAAGAAGGAATTTGAAGAGTTCTGTAAGAAGTGTGGTATAGCACGACAAAAGACTACTCCATACACACCTCAGAAAAATGGAGTTGCAGAAAGAATGAATAGAACGTTGATGGAAAAGTCAAGAAGCATGCTCAATGGTACTGGGTTAGGACAAGAATTCTGGGCAGAGGCAGTGGAGACTGCATGTTACTTAGTTAATAGATCACCTTCATCAGCATTGGAGGATAAGAATCAACATGAGGTATGGACTGGTAAGAAACCCTCTCTTTCACATCTAAGGGTATTTGGATGTGATGCATATGTACATGTTCCAAAAGAGAAAAGGACAAAGTTAGATAATGAATCTGAAAGGTGCATCTTTATTGGGTATAAGGATGGTTTAAAAGGTTACAAGCTTTGGAACCCAGAAATAAGGAAGGTTGTGTACAGCCGAGATGTGGTGTTTAGAGAGGTGAAAGATTTTGTTAAACATTAAATCATACCAAAGGAACCTGAGAAGATAGAGTTTGAGCTAAAGGAGGATGAATCAGACTCTACAACAGACGAAGATTCAGAAGAGGAAGAGCCAAAAACTCCAGCTTTGAGAAGATTAGTTCAGGAAAGAAGGCAACCAGAAAGGTATAGTCCATCTGCTTTCTGTTCAGGTTTTGCCTTAACTATAACTGATGATGATCCTAGAAATGTCAGGGAGGCAGTAGATTCCGAGGATGGAAAACTCTGTAAGGAGGCCATGGTTGATGAAATGGCATCCTTGCACAAAAGTGAGGCATGGGATCTGGTGGAGTTGCCGGCTGGAAGGAAGCCCATTGGGAGAAAATGGGTGTTTAAGAAGAAGATGAATGTAGAAGGCAAGGTGGAGAAATACAAAGCTCGGTTGGTAGCAAAAGGTTATTCCCAAGTGTCGATAATTGATTTTGGTGATATTTTTTCTCCTGTTGCCGAATTTACTTCTATTAGATTACTTTTATTTGTTGCTGCTGCATTTGATTTTGAGATAGAATAGATGGATGTGAAGATAGCATTTCTTCAAGGTGATCTAGAAGAGGAGATCTACATGAAGCAACCTAAAGGCTTTATGGTGAAGGGTAAGAAAGAACTGGTATGCAGGTTGAAGAAGTCTCTGTATGGGTTAAAACAGTCACCAAGGATGTGGTATCAGAAATTTGATACCTATATGCGGGGACTTGGCTTCACCAGAAGCAAGGAGGATCACTGTGTTTATTTTAAATTAATTGGTGACTGTGTTATTTATTTGGTCTTGTATGTGGATGATATGTTGTTGATTGGAAATGACAAAGAAATTATCCAAGATTTGAAGACCCAACTATTCTTCAAATTCGACATGAAGGATCTTGGTGCTGCAAACTATATTTTGGGCATGGAAATTAAGAGAGATCAGGCAAAGAGGAAGCTCTGGTTAAACCAGAGGAAGTATGTCAAGACTATATTGCAGAGGTTCAATATGTAGGATAGTAAATCGGTGAATGTTCATATTTCTGTAGGTGTAAAGGTGTTTGCTAAACAGTGTCCCAAGACACAAGAAGAAGAGGAGGATATGTCCCGTGTTCCATATGCAAGTGCAGTGGGTAGTATGATGTATGAAATGGTCTGTACTAGACCAGACATTGCACATGCAGTGGGAGTATTGAGTAGGTTTATGTCAAACCCAGGGAAGGAGCATTGGATAGCAGTGAAGCTAGTTTTTTAGATATTTATGTGGCACTAGTGACTATGGCTTGTGCTACCAAGGAAGACTAGGGTTGGAAAGAATGTTGGACATTCGTGGTTTTGTTGATGCAGATTGGGCTAGAGATCTGGACCAAAGAAGATCTACAAGTGGGTATGTGTTTAACCTATTTGGAGGCGCAGTCAGTTGGATGAGTAAAAGACAATATGTAGTGGCTCTTTCAACTACATAGGCAGAATACATAGAAGCCACTCATGTAAGCAAGGAAGCAATTTGGTTGCAGATATTGTGTTCAAGTATGGGGTTGGTACAACAAGCTATAAGGATAGACTGTGATAGCCAAAGTGAAATTTTCTTGGCTAAGAACCCTACTTACCATTCAAAGACAAAGCACATTGATGTTCAATATCACTTTGTTAAAGATATGGTTGAGGCTAAAAGGGTGTTGCTGGTAAAGGTGGACACTTTGAAGAATGTTGCAGATGCATTGACGAAGTCTGTGAGCACTCAGAAGTTCTCTTGGTGTAGAGGAACAATGGGTGTTGAAGAATTGGCCCAATGACTAAGCTCTCCTGTGGCCCCCTGTGGAAAGAAAACAACAAGTGGGAGAATGTTGAGTATATGTTATATTCTTTCCACGACTAGCCCCACGTGTTGTATGTTGCACCGGGCGCAGCAGGGGGGTCACAAGGGGGTAGGTAGCCCCCACTGTTGGGGTTCGGGGCAACGCCCCAGCGAAAATTGTTTTGGTGTGCGGACCCACTCATAGGAGGACCCACCCATGTTTTGTGCATGAGTTTGCACATGGTTTTGGGGTACGATGGCTTTCGGCCCCTGGTATTTTGTAGATCTGGTCAAGGGAACTATGGTTATGTTCTAATGCAGGGTTAATGGATTGGGGTTTATGTATGCTTCGGCATGTATATATATGTGTTGTAACACTAAAAGGAATATAATGAAAAATCAAGGTAGTCGTCCCGATTTGGGATCCAGGGGAAAATCTTTGTGTTTATCTGTTTTATGTTTTATGCTCTCGCTATTGTTTATTTTCTGTTATAAGATTCGTGTGTAGATAATTTATGTTCAGGGTTAAAACCTACATTTTTTTGTAAGTCTAACTTAGGGAAAATCATTAATTAAAAAGAATTAATTGAGAAAGGTGATATTTCTCTAAAACCTCACATATATAGACTTATATGTTATCTTAGTCATTGATAGGGATTTGATCATGGTCGTTGATGAGCTAATGAGATATTATAAGAGGTGGTCAATGGTTTTGGAGAAAAGGGCACTAGAGGTCAAGTTCCTTGGGAGATATTTAGCCTCCCAGTTACAGTGATTAAATAGAGAGAGTTTGAGCCAGAGAGGGGACAAAAGGATAGTGAGGGGAAGAGACAATGAGTCTAGAAGAGGATTTTCATTTCCACCGAGGCAATAGAAAGTGACAGGAGTATTCCATAGTGAAGCAGTGTAGGGACTATAGGGAAGATTCAACAGAGTAGTTCAACTTAGCTGAGAAGGAGTTCAATTCGGATTACAAAAGGTCAGGAAAGTCTTCTAGAGATATAGAGAGTCACTTCTAGTAGTAGAGACAGGTCATACGAATTGATTAGAGAAGGGATTCCAGTCACATGTGTGAGGGTACACACAGAGGTGAAACAACCCTCAGTTAAAATTTTATGTAATAAATTTAATAAAGGAAAAATAATAAGATAAGGTCATGGGACACAAATTCCAAGATGAATTTTGGGAAAAACATCCTAGTGAGTGTGCATTTCAATTTAATATGGATAAGGAAATTGGAAAATGAATTGGAAATGGAAAAGAGGCATCAATTAGCATTTATTAATGAGAATAAAGGAAAATAGGAGAAAAGGGATATGAAAGGTTATGAGTTTGCATCAAGGGCGAATTGAAGGAAAAATAAAGGAAATTGAAGAAAATAGAGGCTTGATTAATAAAAATTATTTTGGGGATTAGTTCACAATTTTTTTTCAGTTTTTCTTTTGAATTGGTTCATAAAGAGAAGAGCACCAACAAGAGAAATAAAGAAAGAAAGAAAAGGAAGGAAAATGAAGGACAAGGAAAGCAATGTATAAGCAAGGAGAGGTTGGATCAAGTAGCTTTATTGGGAAGAATTGCAGGTAACAGGTTGGATGTGTGATTTCCTAGTTGATTTGTGAATGCATGGTACATGCATGTGTGTATTTTGTTCCCTTGATATCATTGGCATAAGTGTTTCTAGGTGTGATAGTGGTTTTAACCTTGCCTTTCCATTTCCATATAGTCATGGCATGGTGGGACTCTTCTATTTGGTATAGATTTGCATTGTTGGATGGTTTTTGAACTAGGTGAGGTGGTCTTCAGAAAATTCCCAGCGGTTGGAGGTGGAGGTGGTTTAATCTCCAGGAAGCTATAAACAAGTGGGTGGAGATAGGAAAATTCCTCAAGGTAATGGTGAAGAAATGTGGAGGTGTCCAATATTTTTTTGGGATTAGTGATCTCTTGACTGATTTTGTCGGGATCACGGTACCTTGTGGGTGGATGTGGTTTAATCTTTGGGAATCACTGGTTTTTTATGTAATTGTTTGCTTATGTGATCCCTTGACTGGTTTTGGAAAGATCACAAGATGATGAGGGTGGAGGTGGTGTAATATTTGGGAAGCCCTAGATTTTTATGTATGGAGTCCCACATTCATGCTTGGAATAGGGGATGTGGGTGACTAGCTAAAAGAAATATTTGGTAAAATCCAATCTATTGTTAGGTGGTATGTATAAGTCCCTGACTTGGTTGGATTTTTCATATTTTAATAAGAGCTCTTTTCTTCTTTTATTTTATTATGTGGCTTTGATGGATGTTCTATCATGGTTATTATTGTGGTTATATGTTGGTTATAAGCATGGTTCCATAAAAGGTTCCAAATGTGGCTCTTGATATTATTGGTTAGTTTATGAATGGTTACTGAATGCATGAGCTAATAAATGTTATTAAAACTATTATGAGAGGGAATTGAACTTTCTTGGTTATTTTCATATAAGTTTCAGACCCCTATGTTCATATATGCATTCATGACCTATATATTACATGTTCTCAATATGTTTGACAAAAATATTATCATGTTTAGGCCTGTATGGGTCAAGTGTTTGATCACTTTTTTTATGAATGTATTTGTCCTAATGTTATTTATAAAACTGGAAAGTCTCATTGACTTCTGGGGAGTGGTATAGAGGCTAGTCTGAAATGCTGGCTTTTAATCCTATATTGCACCCTATGAAATGGAAGTTTTAGGTCATAACCTCACCATTTTTAATGCTTATGTATGTGGTTGGAGGCCTATAACAACATCAAGGTCTTTCCATGCATGCATTTATGGGTCCAAGTAACTAAAAATGCATTCCATCTCAAGGTTTTGGAACTTGGAATGGTTAATTAGCTCTTGGGTGTCATGTAGCCCCTGAGGAAGGTCAGTAAAGTTCAAGTTTTTCAACTCCAATTCCTTAAATGTACTTAGGAGGTTGGATTATGCCAAAGTAGCCTAAACTCATGTTTACACTGACAGGCAAGTTAAGGTGGGTAAATGTGGAAGGAGAATGTTATATATGGGTCTTAGATTATGATTCAATACTTGGAATGAATGGGTAAAATGTGTTTTTCATGCATTCATGAAAATTTTCTATGTGGTAGTTATGCCTGCATTATCATGGTTATGGTTATCGTACATGACATCATTGTATGAATTTTATGTTATCATGCATGATGTCGGTATATTGATATAATTGTGTATACATGTATTGTGATAATGATATGGACTGATTTTGCAGACAATATAACCTCTTAAGAACTTCATGGAGGTACATTAATTATGTTAATATTTGTTTTAACTGATATGGTATGTTTGCAGAAAGAAGAGGATAATATATTACTAGAAAAATGGTGGATTACAATTAATGAGACTCTCCTTACATATCATATGAGAAACCGATAGATGGATACTCCCCTGACATAGATGATACCTTGACAAGTTGAAAGGAAAATATCAGAAGTTGCAAGGTGTATAGTGAAAAAATCATTCAGTCACAAGAGAGGATTTCCAGGGCATAGGAAAAGGAAGAGGTCAATGTAGTTATCCTTCATGGTTTTTCATACTTTCAAAGACAAGGAAAACCATGGATCATTTTTGGAAAAGAGGACGAGATTAATGAGGCATATGATAATAGTTCTCATTGTAGGTAGAGGCTGAACATGGATGACACAGTCAAAGATGGCAGGTTAGTGGATAAGACTGGCAGGAGAGGTGCTGGATATGGGTTCTATTCTAGTTTTAGTTCAGATGTGTATTGTGGTAATCATTGTTAGCATCCTTACAGGATATGTGAGAGGGGGTAATTTCTGTATGAGTTCGAGAAATCCAAGCCACTTACGTTCAATGCAAATTTGAAGAAGCGAAAAGATACAAAGGCATGATTTCATGGGATCAATAATTTCTTTGAGCTGCATGATTACATAGAGAACATGAAGGCTAGGATGGACATTTTTAACCTCAAAGAGAAGGAATACAATTGGTGGGATCATGTGAAGCGTGTTAGAGACATCAAGAAAAAGGAGTTGGGTTGGAATTAATTCAAGGGACTCTTCAAAAAGAAATACCTATTAGAGAGGTACCATGATGGAAAATCCAAGGAGTTATATTAGATAAAGATGAGGTATACGAGGGATGAGGAGTACACAACTAAGTTCTTGGAGTTGTTGAGGCATGTTTTGTATCTTAAGGAAGAGAAGAAAAAAGTTTAGATATTTATTAGTGGATTTCCACTAGAATTTAAGGATCGGATTGAGTATGATGAGCCTCAGTCATTGGAAGAGGTCATTGAGTAGTTGAAGAACTATTATTATAAATTGAAGCATATGACCCAGTCTAAGGAGGGTTTGAAATGGAATGATAGGACTAAAGGTAAATGGCCAAATAAGTGGGGAAGTCCTCAGGATGCAGGCGAGAAAGAGAACGTTTCTCCTTACAATAAATTTAATACATTTGAGAAGGGAAATGGGTCCCATCATGGACAGAAAATAAACAAAAGTAGTTGATAGTTTCACTGTTGGATATGTGGTAAGGGTAATTATAATAAGGATTGTACATTATATCAAGGTTATATGCCTCATATATATAGTTCACATGAGGCACAAATAGTTGGGGATGTTTGGAAAAGCATTCCTCGTATCTATGTGACATTTTATAACAATCAAGAAGATCACCATGCATCCATTATTGCGATGGAATGTAAGTTTTTTAATCAATTTGTTTATATTTTGACTGACCCAAGTTATAATTATAGTTAAATTAATACTAACCTAGTGGATAAGTGTGATTTGAGAAAAGAATTGCATGTAAAGTCTTGGTTGGTTTAGTTGGATATAGGTACTAAGAAAAGTGTTGATCATTGGGTAAGATCTAGTGCATTTGATTTTAATGGCATGCCTACATCAACACATCGAAACTGGCTTCAATTGGGTTCATACAATATGTTTTTGGGTACGTATTGGTTGTAACTTCATGTTGTGAAACCAACTCCAAAAATAGAAGAAAAGAGATATCAACGCCTTATAAATAAGCCACTTCGTGGGGGAAACCTCCAATACATTGCATGAATGAATAATTATTGGATGATACAAATTACAAAACCTCCTTTCTATATATAGGAGTCCATGGGGCCACAATGTAATGTTAGTGGGGCCATAATGTAATCCTAGCCGACCTAACAATAATAATTTAAGGGCACGATAATAATAATATGGGGATTACAAGGGTACAATAATAACAATAAGGGGGTTACACTAACAACAATAAGGGACTATACTAGTAATATAGGGACCTAACATGCCCCTCTCCTTCAAAAAAGTGTTGTCCTCAATGCTTGAGTAGGTCTGGGTGCTTCTGTACAAAATTCTCATCCTCCCATGTAGAATCTTCAGTGGCTAAGTTCTTCCACTTGATGAGATACTCTGAAATTGATCGATTTCTTAGCTGTCGAGTTCTTGTTTCCGTGACCACTTCAAGTTCCAATATGATTTTTCCTTCCTCATCAAGTTATAGCAATATTGTTTAACTGGAATATTTTCACCTATAACCTTATTTAAGCATGAAACATGGAAAACTGGATGCACTTGTGAAGAAGAAGGAAGTTCCAATTTGTATGCCATAGTACCAATATTTTGCAACACCTTGTAAGGACCATAGTACTTTGGCGATACTTTCTTATCCTTCTTAGCTTGCTTGATGGACATTTCTTTGTATGGTTGTAGCCGTAAAAATACCTAGTCTCCTACATCAAAACTTCTCTCGCTGCGATGTTGATCTGCCTGTTATTTCATTCGATTTTGTGCCAAATTCAGGTTATCCTTTAAGAGCTATAGAACTTCTTGTTGATGCTCGATGTGATCTTCCACTGCTTGAACCTTCAAATTTTCTCTTAAAGATGATGTGATGGATGGTGGATGATATCCATAAAGTGCCATAAATGGGGTCATTTTTGCTATAGTATGGAAGGAAGTGTTATACCACCATTCAGCGAGAGGTAACCACTTGACCCATTGTGTTTGTTTATCAGATACAAAACAATGAAGATATCCTTCCAAACATTTATTTACTATCTCAGTTTGACCATCAGATTGAGGATGATAAGATGAGCTATGAGCTAATTGAGTACCCAAACAAGAAAATAACTCCGTCCAAAAATTTCCAGTAAAAATGGGATCTCTGTCGCTCACAATAACCCTTGGGTTTCCATGTAGCTTTTGAATTGTGTCTATAAATGTAGTAGCAACTGTACTTGCTTTAAATGGATGAGATAATGCACAAAAGTGTGCATACTTGGTAAGTCTATCAACTACCACCATGATGACACTCTTTCCTTCGGACTTAGGTAAAACTATGATAAAATCCATTGAAATATCCTCCCAACGTTGACTTGGAATGGATAAAGGTTGTAGAAGTCCTGGGGTCTTAACTGTCTCAACTTTATTCTGCTAGCAACCCAAACATTCTGCCACAAACTTTTGAATATCAGATTTAAGGCCATCCCAAAAAAATTCTTTCTTCACCCTGTGGTAAGTTTTTAAAAATCCTGAGTGTCCTTCTAAAGGAGAAGTGTGCAATTCCAAAAGAATATTTTGTTTTAGTTGGGAATTCTTACAAAGATATAAGCAATCTTTGTACCATAAGGAATCATTTTTCCAACTAAATGTATCAGATGTACTAGGATCTTGCTGCAACTTTTGAATGAGTGTCCACACTTCTTTGCCCTTCTTCCATTCATCCCTTGCTTCGGATATCCAATCTGGTTGGATAATATAAATGGCACAAAGCAATGCTTCCACCTCTTCATTCTTTCTTGAGAGTGCATCTGCAACAAAATTTAGCTTCCCTTTTTTGTACATTATTTCGAAGACATAACCCAACATATTTATGACCCATTTTTGCTTCTCTTCTGAAGATAGTCTTTGTTCCAAAAAGTGTTTAAGGCTATCATGATCAATTTCTACCTTGAAGTGTCTTCCCATTAGGTAAGTTCGCCATTTCTTTAGTGCATGCAATATTGCTAACATTTCTTTCTCATAAATATCTTTCTGTAAATACTTTCCTTTGATTGGACGAATTTCAGAAGCAATGGGTCTTCCTTCTTGCATTAAAACAACACCAATTCCATTTCCTGAGGCATCACATTCCACAATAAATGTTTTTGTGAAGTTTGGCGTAGCTAAGACTGGTGCTAAGCACATTGAATCTTTAAGATGTTCAAAGGTCTTAGTTGCTTTAGGAGTCCATGAAAATCCATCATTCTTTAATAATGTTGTTAGAGGTGCTGCTATTCTCCCATAATTCTTAACAAACTTATGATAATACCCCGTTAACCTGAGAAATAATCGCAACTGATTTATGGTTGTGGGGACTTTCCATTCATTAATGGCTTTAATTTTGTTAGGGTCTACCTTAATGCCCTCGTGAGATACAATATGACCCAGATATTCCAACTCTTCTACTCAGAAGAAACATTTGGATATTTTTGCATATAATTGTTTCTCCTGCAATAGTTTGAGCACCCTGTTAACATGTTGAACATGATCCTTCCAAGTCTTACTGTAGATTAGTATATCATAAAAAAATACTAGCACAATTTTTTTAAGGAATGGTTTGAAAATGGAATTCATCAAGACTTGAAGTGTAGAAGGTGCATTGGTAAGGCCAAAAGACATGACCAAAAATTCATAATGACCCTCATGAGTTCGAAATGCTCTTTTTGGAATATCTTCAATCTTCGTTCTAATTTGATGATATCCTGAACGAAGATCCAACTTGGTAAAATAAATTTCTCTATGTAATTCATCCAATAATTCATCAATCATAGGAATGGAAAATTTATCTTTAATGGTGATCTTCTTGAGCTCCCTATAATCTGGACACATGCGCCATGATCTATCCTTCTTGTGCACCAATACTACAGGAGCAGAGAAAGAACTTTGACTTGGTTGAATTATACCAGCCTCTAACATTTCTACAATCATAAGTTCAATTTCACTCTTTTGGACATAAGGATATCTATAAGGCCTGATGTTTGGAGGAACACTTCCTGGAATAAAATGAATAGCATGATCATGATCACGAATAGGTGGGAGTCCTTTGGGAGTTTCAAAAACCTTGGAATGATTGTCCAAAATTTTTTGGATATCTGCAGAAATAGATGATTTTGATGTTGTAACTTCTAGTGAGCATAATTGTGCAATTACGCCTCGTTGTTCTTTCTTTAGAAGCTTTTTCATGACATTAGAGCTTATTATCTTTCTCGGCTTCCCTGAAATACCTCGTAATTCGACTTCCTTTCCTTCTGAAAAAAATTTCAAGAAAAGTTCTTGAAAATTAAAAGCTACCGTCCCCAAAGATTGTAACCATTGTACTCCTAGTACAACATCAACACCTCCCATAGGAATGGAAAGCATTGGACTAGTCAATACATATTCCTCCATGGTTAGCTTGATATTATGGCATTTTCCAGAGAAATTTATAGTTCCTCCATTTGCAACCATCACTTGACATTCTGGTGCTGGGTATAGGAAACAATTCAATTCCTTGGTTACCTTACAATGAATAAAATTATGGGTACTACCTGAATCAATCAACACTATTACTTTTTTCTTCTTGATATGTCCTTCTATCTTGAGAGTTTGAGGAGTGGTAATTCCTGCCAATGCATTACACGATATGGTCGGACTCATTTCTTCCTCTTCTAGTGTTGGTTCCTGGTGTATATCCTCTTCTTGTTCATTTTCTTCTTCCTCTTCACAATCTATGTAAAATAATTTCTTCTCAGCACACTTATGACCTTTAGTGTATTTGCTATCACAACTGTAGCAAAGCCCTTTTGCTCTTTTTTCATCCAATTGTTGTGGTGTCAACCTTGAAGGTTGTTGAAATCTAGGAGTAGCAACACTTTCCTCTTTATAGAAGTGAGTCATAGGCTTCCTTGTCGCCATAATTTTACATTCAATTTTTCTTGCCAACCTAAATGCCTTCTCCAATGAATCAGGTTCCAAAACGTGAAATTCATGTTGGATGTTATCCTTTAAAGTACCTATGAAGATATCAATCCTGTGTTCCTCTGGAATATTAGTTACTGTTATATTCAATTTTTGGAAGTCCTCAATGTTCTCCCCCACTAAACCCTTTTGTTTGAGATTTATCAATTGGCTAAAGAAGGTGTTGCTCTTTGTATCTTCATAATTTTCTATCATTTCCTCCATAAAAATTGACCAAGTGACAATTTTTTTTCGGGAGCAAAGCCATCGATACCATACAAATGTATTTTTTTCTAAATGTAAAGTTGCAATGCGTAAATTTTGTGTGTTTTGCACATTATTGAGATCAAAATATTGCTCCATCTATAGTATCTATGTTGAATGATCCTTTCCATCAAACTTCCTCATATCCATTTTTGGAATATAGTGGTTCTTCCTGCCAACATTAGAGTTTATGAAATCACAATTAACATTTATTTTATTTTCATCATGAGTTTCCTCTACGATATTTTCACCATTAGGATACATTTGTTGTATCAACTTTGTCAAACCTTCCATGTCTTATTTTAGATCATTCTTCATGTTTTCCATTTTTTCATCCATCTTAGCTTCCATGTCATCCATCTTAGATTCCATGCCAGCTTCCATGAAATCTATCTTAGCTTCCATGCCATTCTTTAAACCATCCATCTTAGATTCCACGCCTTTCTTCAAACCATCCATCTTAGTTTCCATGCCTTTCTTCAAAACTTCCATGTCATTTTTTGTTGCTCTTTCCGAGAGAGAAATTTGTTGCACTTGCTCTTGTAAATTTGATATTTCATGTTTCCATTCTTTGTCTTGATGAGTCATAGTAGAGCGTTATAAAGGCTTAATGGGTGTTGAATTATTTTTATGAGGTATTTCAGAACCCAATACTGAAATATATTCTACAATATGCCCTTGGAATCAATTCAACTTGATTCCTCAAACAAGACTTATGCAATTCAGAAGAAAAAAAAATACACACCTTTTACTTGCTTTTGAGGAGCTCGATATTGAAATTGACTTATCTCTATACTTGTAGATCCTCAATATTTGAAATTTGGCCCTGTAGTAGTACTCTAAAGCTTCTTTCAAATTCCAGAAGTCTGACTTTATTTGAATTCTTCAAGAAAATTTTATATCCAATCTTCCACAATGACCTAATTATGGACTGGTTCAGTAGAGCGCACTTGTACGAATTGCCATGTGTCACTATTTGCTCCTTTGGCTCTAAAATTTATAGACAGGAAACTATAGTCTATGTACTTCCAGTCACATTTTACAAAATTCCAATCCGATGCTCAGAGAGAGAGTTATGATGATTTTCCCATGATCACCTCTTTGAGATGAAATTTCGGAGCCTAAAAAAGACCTAACTTCGATAGATCATATCTCTGCAAATGTTGCAAAACAAGATCTGAAATTTTGTAAAGCTGTTCCTCAGGAATTCGGCTTCGCTCTCTAAAAATTTCAGCTTCTAAAAATTATTAGAACAAAATTTATAGTGCACATTCTGTGATGATCTTTTTAAGTGAAACTTAGGAGCCTGGAAAAATCCCTAACTTCAACAGATCATATCTCTGAAAATATTGTGAACCAAGCTCTGAAATTTTGCGACACTTTTCCTCAGGATTTCGGCTTCGTACTCTACAAATTTCAGCTTCAGAACCTTCATAGAAAAAATGTTATAGTGAAAATTCCACAATGACCTGTTTGGAGTAGCAAAACCCTAGAATCCAAAGCTCTGATACCAAATGTTGTGAAACCAGCTCCAAAAATAGAAGAAAAGAGATATCAATGCCTTAGAAATAAGCCACTTCGAGGTGGAAACCTCCAATACATTACATGAATGAACAATTCTTGGATGATACAAATTACAAAACCTCCTTTCTATATATAGGAGTCCATGGGGCCACAATGTAATCTTAGTGGGGCGACAATGTAATCCTAGCCGACCTAACAATAATAATTTAAGGGCACAATAATAACGATATGGGGGTTACAGGGGTACAATAATAAAAATAAGGGGGTTACACTAACAACAATAAGGGACTATACTAGTAATATAGGGACCTAACACTTCAAATGACTAAGGTGGATCATTACGAAAAGGATATTGAGTCCTTCGATGATGATGGAGAGAAGAGAATCTTGTAGTGTAATAATAATCCTACATCAGTGAGGATGGTCACAGTTATGTAGGAAAATAAAATTTGTAGTAAATGGTGTGTATTGGTCACAATGCATGTTGATGGTGATAAATGGAAGGATGTTGAGGATGCAAAGGTATTGAAGAGGTATCTAGTTTTGCAGCAGTTGGAGCATGTATTTCCAGGACATATTTTGGATGTTCCTCCTCATAAGGAAGCAGACTTTTCTATTGAATTGGTACTAGGAGAAGCACCAGCATCAAAGGAACCTTACAGGATGAGCACTCTAGAACTCGTGGAATTAGATTTGCAGCTAAAGGAAATACTTAGAAAGTGATACATTAGGCAAAGTGTATCACATTTGGGTGCACCAGTGTTTTTTGTGAAGAAGAAGGATGGTACTCTTAGGTTTTGGATTCATTACGGGAAGTCGAATAAGATGACAATTAAGAACGTATAACCTTTTCCGAGGATTGTGAATTTTGTACTAGTTGGAGGGAGTATAAGTGTTCTCAAAGATTAGTCTGAGCTCAAGATATCATTAGACACACATAAAATAAGAGGAAATACACCATACTTCTTTCTAGATTAGGTATGGGCATTATGAGTTTGTTGTGGTTCCTTTTGGAGTGACTAATGCTCCAACTACTTTTATGTGTTTGATGAATAGTGTGTTGTGTCCCTATTTGGACAAGTTTGTGATTTTATTCATTAATTATATATTGATATGTTCTAAGAATTAGGAAGAGAATTTTAAACAAATGTCAATAGTGTTAATATTGTTAGGAGGGCATCAAATATATGCCAATATTATTAAATTCGGTTTCTTCCAGACCAAAGTACATTACTTGGGACATGTTGTCTCCAAGGAAAGCATAGGAGTCAACCCAGAAAATATCAAAGCTATCATGGAATAGGTGGCACCTAGAAATGTGGACGAGGTTAGGTCATTCATTGGGTTAGCAGGTTACTAAATGAGGTTCATCAAAAACCTCTCTCATATTTCATATCCTATTACATCCTTACAAACGAAAGGAAATAAATTTGAATTGACAGAGGAATGTGTAACTAGTTTTGATCAGTTGAAGTAGTTGCTAAAAAATGCTCAAGCTCTAAAGGTTTCCGATCCATATAAAGAGTTCATGGTGTGTATATATTCTTGCAAGAGAGCACTTGGTGGATTCCTGATGTAGGAGAGACATGTAGTATGGACTAAGATACTTGTTTGACCAACCTAATCTAAATTCTAGACAAGATATATGGTTGGCCACGATAAATGATTTTCACTTAGATATTAGTTACAATAACAATAAGGAGAATAGGGTTGCAGATTCTCTTAGAAGAAGAGTGCAGGTAAATAACATAGTAACTATGATTGCATGTGGGAAAATTTTTAAATAATCATATCTTATAGGCAGGAAAATAGGATGATAGGTACCAGTAGCTTAAGCATAGGTTATAACAGTAGGGTACATGTGATCAGGATGTGTATTATCATTTCACGATAGATGGTTTGGTGAGATTTAGGGATATGATCTATGTGTCGGAAAACATTGAGCTCAAGAATTTTATCTTGAGGGAATTTCATGTTAAGCCATACTCAGGTCATCTAGGATATCAAAAGGCACTAATAGTTGTGAATAATTTTTATTATTGGCTGAATCTGAAGAAAGAAGTAGCTGAGTTCATCACAACATGTTTGGATTTCTAACAGGTAGAAGCAGAGTGAAAGTATCTAGGTGGTTTACTACAACCAATTTTGATTCCAGGATGGAAATTGGAGGTCATTTCCATGGGTTTCATCATAGGTTTTCCCAAGGCACCTAGAAAACATGATTCCATCGTGGTTGTGGTTGACAGGTTGACAAAGATAACCCACTTCATTCTAGTTAATTCTACCAACTCATCGAACAAGGTATCTCAGGTATTCATCAGGTAGATAGTGATATTTTATGTTTTTCCTAAGAATATTTTATCTGATAAATATACTAAGCTCAGTTATAGGGTTTGGAAGTAGTTATTTTCAGGCTTGGGTATAGAGTTGGACTTCATTACAAATTATCATCCACAGATAGGTGGACACATAAAGAGGGTTAACAGGATTCTGGAGGACATGTTGAGAATGTATTTTATGCACTAGAAAAGGAAGTGGTAAGAGTATCTACCACTAGTTGAGTTTTCTTATAACAATGGGTATTGGGAGTCACTAAGGATGAGTCTATTTGAGTCAATTTATGGGCATTATTCCAATACTCCTATCAGCTAGAGTAATCCAGTGAATAGGGTATCGATTGGACCAAACATGTTAGCAGAAATGTAACATGAAATGCATGTTATTAAGAAGAATATAAAGCTAGCACAAGACATGCATAATATTTATGTAGATAAACATAGGATATTTAAGGAGTTTCACGTTGGGGAGCATGTCTACTTTCACATCAAGCCCGAGAGAATATCCTTCAGGATTGTATCATGTGGGAGGTTGATACCTTGGTATTGCAAGCCTTTCAAGATCCTTGAGAGGAATGGACCAATGGTGTACAAACTTACACTATCGTTGATAGTGAAAATACATGATTTTTTCCATTTTTCATTTCCTAAAAGATATGTGAAGGTTGATGGTCATGTGATTGTCTAGGTTGTATTGTAGGTGGAACCAAAAGAAGAATTACAACTGGAACATTAGTTCATATTGCAGCATAAAGAAATCATACTCTAGAACAAATAAATCAACCAAGTTAAAGTGTAGTGGAAGCACTTTAGGCCCGATGGAGATACATGGGAGATGGATGATCAGATGTGGGCTATGTATCCTTCAAATTTTGTTAGTTAAAGCAACATAGTTTTCATATATATACATATATATGATTTTTATTGTAAATACTATAATGAGTTGTGCTATAAATCTCCAATAAGCGGTATGGTTTTCATGTTATAATGTATGTCATATTGGTTTTTCTTTTCAACATGTTATTTATTGTAAATATTACATCGAGCTATGCTATAAAGCTCCATGGGTAGTATTTTTTGGTTTTCATCAGTCTTACTGGTCATAAGTGTCATAGAACATCGAGGAACATGTTCCCCTAAGGGGGAGGGGTCTGTAACAACCCTAGCTTAAAATTTCATGTAATAAAGTTAATAAAGGAAAAATAATAAGACCAAGGTCATGGGAAACATATTCCAAGTTGAATGTTGGGAACAAAATCCTAGTGGGTGTTCATTTCAGTTTATTGCGGCTAAGGAAATTGGAAAATGAATTAGAAAATGAATAGGAAAAGGAAAATAATAATTAATTGGAATTTATTTATGAAAATAAAGGAAAATAAGAGAAAGGTTAGATGAAAGGTCACAGGTTTGCATGTGGGTAAAATAGAATGAAAAATAAAGGAAATTGAATAAAATAGAGATCTCAATAATAAAAAGGATTATGAGGGTTAGTTCACATATTTTTGTAAGTTTGGATTTGGAATTAGTTCAAAGAGAGAATAACACCAAGAGGAGAAAGAAAGAAAGAAATCAAAGGAAGGAAAAGGAAGGACAAGGAAAGCAAGGGACAAGCAAGGAAAGGTTGGATCAATTAGCCTCAACATGAATACTTGTAGGTAGTAGGTTGCACGTGTGATTTCCTAGGTGGTTTATGAATTCATGGTACATGCATGTGCGTATTTGGTTCTCTTGTTGTCATTGGCATAGGGTTTTCCAAGTGTGATAGTGGTTTTAACCATGCCTTGCCATTTCTGGATAACCATGGTTTGATGGGTTTCTTATATTTGGTTGAGCTTTCAATTTCCATATGGTTTTTGAACTAGGTGAGGTGGTCTCAGGGAAATTCCCAATGGTTGGGGGTGAAGGTGGTTTAATCTCGATGAAGCCCTCAATAGGTAGGTGGAGATAGGAAAATTCCTCAAGGTAATGGTAAATAAACTCTGAGGAATCCAAGTTTGTTTTTGGCTTAGTGATATCTTGACCTATTTTGGTGGGATCAAGGTATCCTAAGGGTGGAGGTGCCTTAATATCTAGGAAGCCCTGGTTGTTTATGTATTGGTTTTCTTGTTTGATCTCCTGAAAATTTTCTATGAGATCGCAGGAGCATGAGGGTGGAGGTGGTTTAATCTCCACGAATACCTGGTTGTTTATGTCTGGAGTCCCACATTTATGCTTGGAATATGGCATGGGCATGATTGGATGAAAGAAAAATTTAGTTCAGCGCAATATATGGTCTAGTGGTACATGGAAGTCCCTCACTTGGTTGGATTTTACATATGTTAGTACGATCTATTTTCTTATTATATTTTATGAGTACTATTACTTTTTATTATGTGTTTTTTTATTTTTTTCTATAATGTTTATTATTATGGTTATATGATGGTTATAAGCATGGTTCCATAACATGTTCTATTTATGGCTCTTGATATGTTTTGATTAGTTGATGAATGGTTATTGAAGGCATGAGCTGATGAATTTTATTACAACTATTATGAGAGGGAATTAGACCTTGTTGTTGTTTCTCAAATAATTTTTAGAACCCTATCTTTAGATATGCATTCATAACCTATAGATTACATTTTCTCAATATGTTTAAACAAATCACTATCAAGATTAGGCCTAGTTAGGTCAAGTATTTGATCAAGTATGTTATTAATGGATTTGTCCCAATGTTATTTATCATGCTTTAAATTATCATTAAGTTCTAGGTAGCGGTCTGGATGCTAGCCTGAAATGGTGGCTTCGATTCTGGGACCGCACCCTCTAAACTAGAAGTTCTAGGACATAATTGCACCCTTCCAAGCTTATGCATGCAATTGGAGGCCTATAAATGCATGGAGGTTTTTTCATGCTAGTTGTGGGCCCATGTCCCTATAAAGGAATTCCATCTCAGGTT
Organism: Pinus albicaulis; assembly: GCA_034641835.2. Taxonomy (NCBI): domain Eukaryota; kingdom Viridiplantae; phylum Streptophyta; class Pinopsida; order Pinales; family Pinaceae; genus Pinus; species Pinus albicaulis. The sequence continues at coordinate 776,632,401 of CM076572.1, forward strand.
TTGGGCACTTGGAGTGGTTATTTAGCTCCTGGGTGTCCTATAGCCCCTAAGGAAGGTCAATAAAGTTCTAGTTTTTCAACCCCCTTTACTTCATTGTACATAGGAGGTTGGTTCATGAAATATTAGCCTCAATTCATGTTTACGCGAATAGGCCAATTTAATTGGGAAAATGTGGGTGGAGTGTGTTAGAAGAGGTATCATAGAAGGGTTTGCACAAGGGTTGGACCACTACTTTTTAGAGGGAGCTAAGTGTCGAGATTGCTTGTGGAGAGAGAGAAATTTTCTCTCTAATTATTTTTTTTTAAGATATTTGTTGATTTTATATCCAATTGGGAATCCATATATTGTACTTAGAATTTCACTTCTGAATAATAATAAAACCCTCAATTCCTGCACTAATTTTCCCACATTATGTTTTTCCATGGACAATTTTCCAAAAACAATTGTGTCGTATTCTTGCCTGTGCGCTATGTATTTTCTAGTTTCCAACATTTTAATTCCTGCAACATCTTTATGGTGAAAATTTCAATTGCGATTTTATTTTTTATTTTCCATAGAAAATAAAGTACATTTAATTTTTAATCAGTGAGAAGAATAATTTCTAGTTCCTGCAATATATTAAAAAATTCATAGGAAAATGGATGTCAAGGTGATTTGTTCGAAAGTATCAGCTTTAATACATGTCTCATAATCATTTGACATGTTATCAATGTTACAATATCAATGATTAGCCAAAAAGGAAATATTATCATCTTGAAAGAGGAAAGAAAGATATGACTCTTATCTCTAACACTTTTCTCCCCTACATGTGAAATGAAACTTCCTTGCTCTTGATTACCACTTGAAAAAATAGGTTGAACATCATTAAGAGTTGAATTATTTTGATCAAGAAGACTTATAAGAAATTCATTAGGAGAGATGGATGGTAGAGGTTGACGGGTTTCCCTTGAGGAAATACTAGTTTCAATTAAAATAGATCCAAGATTAGGATTTCGTACATTGATGTGGCCTTGAAAAATAAAATGAACAAATTTCACTTTAGACTCCTTGTATTTACCAAAACATTCCAGGTTCTACCAATAGGATTATAGAAATGGAAATGGACGAAGGATAAATATATGGATCAATGACTTGATTTCCATATTTTCCAATTTCAACATTATAGCAAGGAGTCACCCAGATTGGTACTAGAGAAGGAGGAGGAAAAGGAGGAGGAAAAGGAACAAAATGAATAGTAGGTTCCTCCTCACACATTTTGGGTGTGTCATGATCAACATAAGTTGGAAGAGAAGGATCATTGAAGGGTTCATATTTGAAATACTTCAAGGTAAGTAGAATCAAACTCTAAAATATTTCATGCTGAAATATGAGACAACCACTCCCTCGGGAAATTCATAGAAAATATGAAGAAATATATGAAGAAAATCCTTTCTAGATTCACTAGGTTTCATTCTAAGAAAATTAATCCCTTTATATGCATCCTCATAATCATAGATGTCAAAGGCCTGGTGAATCTCCATAGAAACTTATTCAAATGAATGAATGAAAGAAATTAATAACGTATGCCACCATTTCTTAACTTAACCTTTAAGTGTGAGGGTGAATAATTTACTAGCAACATATTCACAATTAATTTCATAATATTCAAAAAAATTGAGAAACAAAGAAATGTGCTTGACTATCAATGTTTCACAGTCGCCATGAAACTTCAATTGAGACAAGTCATCAATTAATTTTGTGGGAACTTTAAAATTTGATCTATTAGAAACAATTTCTATGATTATGATTTGGGAATGAGACATTTAATATAACAGATTCAAAATATACTCAAAATGCTTAACTTTTCATCTTTCCCTCCTTATAGCACTAAAATGTTGACGGTGTTGGATACCACCAACATACAGGGAGTCTCCCCGATGTGAAGTCCCAATTAGACCTCACACTATTTGGAGTAGGATACCCATTAAGAGTATTCTCCAAACAACTATAAATATAAGGTTTTCATTGGTTTCAATGGATAACATAAGTTATTATACACATAAAATTTGAACAAACAAGTAAGCTGACATCATGAAACACCAATTCGAATGTGTAAAATGGGGCCTTCAGAAGAGGGGAGATAAAAGTGAATCTATAGAAGAAAATAAATAGTAGTATCCTGAGAGAGGTACATGATAAGATGTAAATATTCATTAACTATATATATTCATTAATTATATATTAAAATAGTTCACATAGACACGATGGTCATTAAAGAAAATACAATACACTTTAAACAAGATAAGTACCATATCCAATGAAGTAGTTCAATTTCTTTAGTAAATATGAACATAACATATATCACAAACATCTAAATAATAGCCTTACAAAGTTCATTATACATGTATGAAAATGTGTTGGCTCATTAAGCTTATGATAACTAACTGAAAGATTGAAATACACAATTACAATGTTGAGCCACTAGCTCCAATACTAGATAATTAAGTCACTTCTTGCTTCTCCAAAGAAAATTCTTCTCTCTTATGCCAGTTAGAGAAGACAAGGCTAAATATCTAAATCCTAAGCCTCCAAAAGACTTTTTCTTGAGTGATTAGGTTTATTTTATAATAAGAGGAATGCTATTTCATATTCCCTATGCCTCTTGAATTATCCTCACGACTCTTAGACTCACTAGTTACCTTTGAAATTTTGTTAAATCATTGGTTCCACATGTGACTTTTAATATTCCACATGTTATTATTGGACTTCCACAAATTTATATTCTGTCATTTTACTTTCTATAATGCATAATTACACTCCACTTCACGTGTCAAGACACATTTACACACATGAAATTGTGATGACACTTGTATAGGCCATGACTGGGCATTAATGACATGGAACTTCATGATGATTTGGAATTCCAAGTTTCTCACTTTGCTACATTGTCTTCAATATTTATGAATGATAATGCTATTTTTTCATCTTCACACTCCAAAGGGTATAAATCAGAGCTGGAACCTTCCACGTTAACATGGGATTTCATCACTCTGTCATGGTTCATGATCTCCTCATATCTTCCTAATGTGTCTTCTTTGTGATTCTTCTCTGCAAGTGTTTTTTTGATCCTTGTCCTTGATAAATTCCTTCAGAATTTCATCTTTCCATGTTGAGGTGGTAGGCTTTCCAATGAACATCACTCATGACAAGGAAATATCAATACTTAAATCATTTATTCTATCCTTGCTTTTCTCATGGGAAAATTTTCTTTTGATGAGCCTTGTGGAAGGGTTGAAAGACGAAGGCTTGTTGCTCATGGTGTATTTTATCTCAAGAGTAGTTGAAGAAGGCTCCAGTTCTCACTAGAATTGAGCCATGTGCTATGAGGATGGGATTTGTAGGGTCCAACATAGTGGGAAAGTGCAAAATATAATGTGATCAACTTCCTGATCGAAACTACACAATGAACAAGTCTCAACAGAGGATGAGACAATGATAACATAGTTTAGATTCATAGTGGCTATGGGAGGCCCTAACTGTGCAGTAGAACTGTAACATTAACTATGGAAGAAATTGATTTCATAGTGAGGGAATCTATTGGAGAAGGGTTGATGGATTTCTGAATAAAATAGTGACATGCATTGTAACTAGGAGATAGGCTTAAGGGACATCACAATTTTATTGAACAATGATCTAGGTAAGGCTCCACTGTCAACTAGAAATGTGACATGCGGGAGGAAGGTGGGCATAATAAGACATGGCATAGTGAGGGGTTTGTGTGACCAGAGAAGGAAAGACTAAGGATTGTAACTTTGACATGTGCTAGGCTTGAGGGGAATAATCCTATGCTAGCATAGTTTTATTTTGCAATGTTTGACTGTCCACTAGAAATTTGACATGCGTGAGGAAGGCTCACTAGAGGAGGATATTGTATAGTTGGCTAAGGAAAGCAGTGGAAGCCAAATAACTTTTCCTAGGGAGTGTTCATTGCACTATGAAGGGAGGAGGACCTTTGCATGGTACAATTTTAATTTATAAGGGTATGGAGAATGTCTTTGTCATAAAATAGAAGTGTTCAATGCACCATGTAAGGTAGAGGTGATTAAGGCTCAGTGTCGTGATTCAGTGCAACAAACAAGGTTTAGGTGGCCATGCTCTGAAGGTTCTCAAAATGCAATCATAATAATTGAAATTGAGAAATAATTAGTGTACATGTATTGATGGGAAATATTTAATTAATGAGGCTCCCGGATCGAATATTTTCATCACCTAATAATAGGGTTAATGCCTTCATAATTTACACTGGGCAGGAGGACCAAGAAGAGCTCCATAGTGGCTAAGGGTGGGAGGCTCGACTTTGACCAGAAAGTGTGCTAAGTTGTAAGAATGTATCTAGCATTCTTTCTTATGATATAGGACCATATAATACATAAGAGTGTGCTAGAACTAACTCTATTGTGTGGAAATGTGTGAGACATATATGAGTGAAAATTATTAGAAACGACACATGCGACAGTAATAAAAGTGAAAATGACACTTTCAAAAGCTAAATAAATTGAAAGAAACACATTCCAGAGTGAATATTACATGAAAATGGAGCTTGTTAAATTGAAAGGAAGAAAAAATTACAGTTATGAACATAAAAGTGACACTTATGAAAGAAGAGGTGTGAAAAAATCAAAATTGAGAAAACTTGCTGAAATATAAGTATAACCGCAACCAAATTGAAGGATATTTTCAATGGAAAGTGAAAACTAATTCTCAACATGGGTTGAAAATTGTGCAGGAACTATTTTAATGCATTGCACAATCACTGTCAATATTTACTCCACAAGTATTGTAACTCAACATTGCACAAGCTCTATTTCTAGAGACTACGAAAGCCTTACTATAAGAAATTGTGCAAAGTCTGCCTTAAGCTTGCAAAAGATAGATGTGCCTGTGAATTCTTCAAACGTTGAACATGTGTGAGCAAGTGACTTTGACACTAAGAATCTGAGAAGAAGTCTTAAACGTCTAACAAAGAATCAATTGACCATGAAGTGACCATAGAGAAATAAATTGTAAGATCTTCAGTAGGCTCCAAAATTCAAGTGTAGGAAAATTTTTGGAGGGTGTTGATCTCAACGTCAATAAAGTGTCCATAAATATAGGAATCAAGCTACCTACATATATAACATATTGTCGCATTGTTTCAAGATTCATGAGAATACCAATAAGTCTAAATGTTGTCGGATCTGTCTCTACACCCTTTTATTCTTTAATGATCTTAGTTTCTATTATTGTAGGTGTGGGTTTTATTTTAAATTATTTCATTCTAAATCCTTTTAGAAAATCATATGCATATTTTGTTTGACATATTAAAATTCCGTGTTTCGATTGATTTACCTCTATGCCAATGGAAAACCTCATCAATCCTAAATTAGGCATCTCAAAACCCTTTTTCATAGTATATTTAAAGTCATATATTGAAAAATCTCTTATATGAATCATATCATTACTATACAAAAAAACAATTAAAATTTGACTATGTCAATTTACCATTATGTAAGGTGTGAAGTTTAGTGCTACTTTTCCTGAAAACTTCTTTGATCATATATGAAAGTATCCTACTATACCAAGCTCTTAGATCTTGTTTGAGCCAAAAAATATATTTCTTCAACATGTACACTTTCTCCTAAAGTCTTTTGATCTCATAACCTCGTGGTTGTTGCTCATGAACTTCTTCTCATATAATGAAATTTGGAAATGTATATTTAACAACCGTTTGATAAACCTTGCATTGTTTTTTGAAAACCAATGCTAATATTTTGTGTACTATATCTATACTAGAAAAAGGGGAAAATGTTTCTTTAAACTCAATCCGAGTTTTCTATGAAAACCCTTGCCACTAACCATTCCTTATATCTATCCCCTCACCTTTTTCATTCAATTTGGTTTTATAAACACATTTTGATCCAATACATTATGTTTCTTTAAGTAATTCAAATAGAGCCCATGATTCATGTCTTTTAATGGAATTTATTTTCACATACATTATCTTAATCCCTAATTCATGTTTGAATGTTTCCTAAAAAAAATTGGGTTTATGGGTTAACTATGCATAATTTGAATGAGAGACTAACTCTTCATATACATGTTATAGATTTATTATCCTTCTATTATTTGACTTAGAATTATTAGATTTGAGGGCTTGGTATTGAAAAACTTGGTGGTTTCCCTTATTTGAATTTATTGGAGTCCTGGATGGGGTGCTCCTATATAGTGATTGTACTTGCGAATATTTTGGTTGTATTTTTGTTCTTTTGTTGCTTCTTCAATATATAGAACTATTTTCCAAATGATTATGAGATTTGTGCTTGTCAATACTTCTATCCCATGCATGTTTTTTTTTTTTAAATTCTACACCTTTGTTGTTAATTACATTCTTGGTCACTAGATTGTACAATTTCTAATCTTTGGAATTTTCATTATATCTAATGAAAATACATTTCCCACTCATGTCATCCAATTCCATCCTAAATTTTTTAGGTACATATATATAATATATGTAATCCAAAACTCTAAATTGTGCTACATAAGAACTCTTACTGAACCATGCTTCATGCGAAACTTTATTTTTCACACATCGTGTGGGTGACCTATGCATAATATATATGGAACAAACTATTGCTTCTGGCTAAAAATAATGTGAGGAGATTTTCTCTTTTGGCATACTCCTCGCCATGCTTATCACAATTCTCCTCTCTACTACATCATTTTTTTGTGATGTATATATAATCATGAATGTCTCTTTGATTCATTGTTTTCAAAACTCATTGAAGTAATTCAAATCATATTTTCCTTCTATGTTTGATCTCAACACTTTCATACAATAGAAAATCTTCTTCTTGGCCTGTGATTTGAATATTTTGAACCTATGAAAATCTTTTGATTTATTTTTCACGAAGTAAAGCCATGTCTATTGTATAATAATATATGAAATTAAGAAAATAATATCTTCCTTCAAACACCTAAGTTTGATTTCATCCATACCAGTTAGTGTAAAGTAGCTCTAGAGGATCATTTTCTCTATAATATACACCTTTATGGAAATACGACACTCACAAATCCCAAATATTTCATGTATGGAAGGAAGACCTATTAACATCATTTTATGTTGCAACAACTTCAAACCATGGAAATTAAGATGTCTATATCTGGAATTCCATAACCATAAATCATCCACATAAGTTTCCTTTTAGGGAAAATAAGTACTATATATGTCAATAGTCATAACATATTGTGTTTTTAGTTAACTAAAATCTAACAATTAAGTCATTACTAGGATACTTATCATAACTTAAGCACACCTCTACCTTGAGGATAACATTGTACTCTTTATGAGAGATTTTTCCAATACTAATAAGGTTATGTTTCAAACTTACGACATCTAATACATCTAGTATATGTTTTTTTTTGCCTTTTTGGTCTTGATATTGGCCACTCCCTTACCCTTAACATTAACAATAGAGTTTGTTCCTAATTTAACTTATTTTTTAACGGATTCATCCAAATTTGAAATCAAATATATATTTCATGTCATGTGATTACTACATACACTATCTAAAACCCATACAACATTTGAGGTTTCCAAGGTAGCAAGATGGATAAGCAATAAAAATTCTTCATTATTCTTAGAGATATGTGAATAATTGGAATTTTGTTTTTCAAGATAAATATTTCTCTTTGGATATGAGGCCTAGAATATTCTTATTTTTTAACCTCTATAAGCATTATCAATGCCACCCCTTACTTTTTCTAACTCTTCTTGATTGTATTTTTGGATCTTTCCTCTTCCACTTCTTCCTCCACCTCTAGATCTTCCTTTGAATTTGGAAAGAGAAACTTGAGCATTGAATACATTTTTAAGTGAGGAATTCATGTTTCTATTGATTATATATTTTTGGGAGAGAAGATACCCCATCAATTCATCTATAGAGAGTTAACTACAATATTTTGCTTCTTTGATCATTGTAACTATTGAATCCAAATTTTTAGAGAGAGCTCTAAGAACCTTTTTCGACTACCTTTTGATCCAACACATATTCATTAGACATCTTCAATCAATTTATAGTAATCACTACATGAGTCATGTATTGATGTATCGAGTCGAGTCATTACAGCGTTCAAAATATCTTCTCAAAGTTTGCAATTTTGTTATCTTTAACTTTTTTCTACCCTAATAAATTCTCTCCAAAATATCTTAGAAATTTTTAAATTAATTTGTAGGAGAAATAGTAGGAAATATGGTTTCAACCAATGAATTTTGGATGACATCCAATGTCTTTGCATGCTTCATTTTATGTTCTCTGAGATAATTTCTCTAACCATTAGTTAGGGCTTATTTGACTACATCATTTACCAGTTCTTGATATCGATTGGATACATAATACACAAAATATTGACTCTTCAACAAGGTCATAATTTTTCCTAACCACATTTCATAGTTTTTCTATGAAAGTGGGAATCAGGGTAATTTTTTGGCTGCTTGAAGCCATATCTTGGGCTACACAAGGACTATAGATTGAGAAGAAAAAATGATAGGCTTCCATGCAAAAAAATATAATTATTTTCTCTTCTCTAAATAAATGAAGGGATGAATGACCTCTACCATGCAAATCATGTCCACCAAATATTAAAAGTATAATTATTTTTATCTTCTCAAAAGAAATGAACAACTTCTACAAAGAAAATTTTTATTACGAAATATATATTCCACGTATTAACACTAGGCCCATTTTTGTCTAACTATTGATGGACTCATGCAAACATATCACACAGTAGCTTAGAATTCATGCATTTATTCTACATATTCTAGGAGCTGCACCAACAGATTCACTCATGAACATAGGTCAAAAGTTAACTTATAATGTGTGACAAGTTATTTCCTTTTAGGTTAACACCTGAAATTTGACTCTCTCTAATTCGACCTTCACTAACAACCAACAACTCTTTATTCCTACTAAACTCTAAGGGCATGTCGAATTTGCATAGATGAAGGCTCAACTTCTCACTAAAAGAAATGTCTTCTTGGTACTATAACTCTCTAATGGTATACGAATCTAATAACAATATGTTAAATAGAGACAAGAATCACAAATTAATGCTACATCCACACAAACATGCACATTCATGAAAATGATTGTGAAACTAATCCTTAACATTCCTTAACAAGAGTCCCTTTGTTATATTCATTAAAACATAAGTTAACATCAATGTATTTTTTATATTCATAAAAATATAAGTGAGAATGATATAGATGTCTATTAACAACCTGCCAAACTGAAACAAAAAAATAGAAGTAAATAGATAATTCATTGATATTACAATTGCATTATTCTATCAATGAAAAAGTCATATAACATTTACAACTAATTTTTTTACCTATTTCAATATTACCTCATTATTACCTATATGATTATTTAGGTCATAACTTAGTTTCATAAATATTTCTCTAATGCATATTGAATTTCCTATAAGAAACAATTTCAACATTTTTTAATATAATGAAAATTCTATTTTTTAAAATGATATTAAAATTTTATTAGTTTTATTTTTTTAGTAAGCTTGGTAGGACTACATCTTGATCATGTCCAGTATATCACTCCCATCTGGGTGGAGAATTGAACAAATAACTTCATATAAAAAATTGCTTTAACAAAGCACCCTATCATTGTCTATCCAAAACTGGTCGACAAAGCTTTATTATTTTAGACTTCATTCATTGCCACATTATTTTTAATTTTTTTGGTTTCCTTAAGGTATGAGAGTTTAAGGCAATTTGCAAACATCGTCATCGGGATAAAATTAGCAAGGGTCCGGAAAACCAAAAAATCAGAAAAATCGGAAAAATATTGGTAAAAAATCAGCAAACATCGGCAAATTTAAGATACCATAAAAATATCTTTAAAAATCGGGAAACATCAGCGAGGTCAAAAAATCGTGATTTCGAGATAAAATCGAGATGTTATCGAGATGTTTACAACACCGGTTTAAGGTATGAGAATTGGCTCATTGTCCACTACCTACATTTTTGTGTGATTATCTATAAGAATCATTATAGTAACAAGTGGCTTTTAATATTTAAACTTTTAAAAATTGACAAATATTTGGAAATTCTCTATTCTTTTATTTTTGTTAAAATTTATTTATTATTTTTATTATATTTTTAAAAGTATTTTTATAAAAAATAATTATATCTATAATTGAAATTTTGTATTTTTTTCCAATAATGTTATTATTTTTTAAATATTTTAATTATTTTACCTTTTCCTAATTGTAATATTATTATATTTTAATTATTTTGCCTTTTCCTAATTGTAATATTATTATACAATGTTGCGCCACCAATTATAATATTGTTATTAATATTAGTATGCACAACATCGAGTGACGCTTCCATAACCGTTATTGATTTTAAGGCTTAAATCTTACAAAGTGCATTCCTTAATATTATTATGCAATGTTCACCAACATCGAGTGACTCTTCCATAACCATTATTGATTTTAACGCTTAAATCTTACCAACTGCATTTCTAAAAGGACGAGGATCTATTTATCGAAATTATTTACTTATTCAGTATATATAGAGTGAAAAAATATTTAAAAATTAATTAGAAATGTTTTTAAATAGGAAAAAAATAGTTAAAAATAATATTATTAATATGTAAATTATAAAATGTTTATTAATATTTTGTAAACAAAATTATATTTCTAATAATTATATTTTATTTTTATAAGTTTTTCACTATTTATAAGATAAAAATTCCATGTTTTATAAAAATAATAAAAATTGGCAATTTTTTTTTAATATAAAAAATTAACCACTTATTAATATTAGTCCTTAAAAATCTCCTTATTTAAATGATTTTTCTAAAGTACAATTCTAAATATTAATCAATATGATTATTAAAATATTATAAAATCATACAACTATCTACCAATTCTATTTATTCTAAGATCATTGTTCCTTATAAAATTGCATTTGTGAGGCATTATTTTTTTTATTAATATTATAAAATCGTACAACTTTCTACCAATTCTATTTTATTCTAAAATCATTGTTCCTCATACAATTGCATTATTTGTGAGGCATTATTCTTTTTATTAGAGAACTGTCTATTATTTTTTTTGAAATTTTAAATAATTTTTTAATTTTTTTAAAATAAATATGAAAAATATTTTTCTTTGATTATTTTATTTGTAATATCTTTTAATAATTTATAAATATGCAATTTTAAAAATGAAGTTGATAATGATCCGCCTAAAGACCATGAACCAAATAGTGGAGAACTTCTTATAAAAGGAATTGGTATCGAAATTGCTCATTAAAAAATAACATTCAAATCCAAATGAATAATGAGATTTTCGTAATCTTACGTTGTAAAATATTGAAATGTTAATATATTTGTGATTTATAAAATTTAAAAATATTCTTCAAATTAATATTTTAAAAACCATTGAAAAATCAAGACATTTCTTTTTTTAATTTTCAGTACTCTTCTCATTCTTAAACGCATAGAAGTAATGGTAAATGTTAAAGGAATAAGCCAGCATCAATTCACGGGATGAAGATGCCATAAAATATGCTTATGTACTGTTTAAGCAGCGTTTTTTTTCTCCGAAAAAAATGTTGAAAAAATAATTATATCAGTACTTTAATGCATTTATTTTTCATCATAGATGATTTATATCACAAATAGTATATACGAACTTATAACTTGAATAGATATAAATACTTTTTACAAGTTTCTAAAATATAAAAATACTAAAAAAATTCTCCATTGTGGTAAGGAGGTGTATTTGAAATAAATAATTTTTACATGTTTCTAAAATATAAAAATACTAAAAAAATTCTCCATTGTGGTAAGGAGGTGTATTCGAAAGAGAAAAATGAAATTTTGAAATTTGCATTTTACTCCATTTCAATTGCTTAATGGATTGACCATATTACATTGTAACATTTGATTTTTTATGTTATATATTTGAAAAAAAGAGAATGTTGTGAAATTTACAAGCTATTTTCGATTAGAGATGGAACATCAAAATTTATAGAGGATGTAGTGATACTATATTTTTAGTAGAGTTGGATTTTTTCTTAATGAAGTAAGTTTTATTTGAATTTTATGAGTTTTATTTATGATGAGTGTGTATGAAAATTTATCTATTAAGCTTTATTCAGACATTTCTAATTTATTAGATATCTATTACACAATTCATATATAAATATTAACAACAAATGAGTTTTCATCTTATTTTTCAAATGATAAGTATCGATAAAGACTTTGTCAGAAAACTTTATACATGATTTAAGTAATCTCTTAATTAAAACAAAAAATGAAAGAGATGATGGAGTTATGAATGATTTAGGTTTGCTAGGTTGGACAGCACATAGTAGTCATCCCACCAAACAATAATTGATAAATACTTGGCTATGCACCCTCCTCAATTTTTAGTAGAGTTGGATTTTTCCTAATGAAGCTAGTTTTATTTGAATTTTACGAGCTTTATTTATGATGGGTGCGTAGGAAAATTTATCTACTAAGCTTTATTGAGATATTTCTAATTTATTAGATATCTATTACACAATTCATATATAAATATTAAAAACAAACGAGTTTTCGTCTTATTTTTCAAATGATAAGTGTCGATAAAGACTTTGTAAGAAAATTTTATACATGGTTCAAGTAATCTCTTAATTAAAACAAAAAATGAAAAAAATGATGGAGTTATGAGTGATCTAGGTTTGCTAGGTTGGAGAGCACATAGTAGTCATCCCACCAAACAATATTTGATAAATACTCGGTCGTGCACCCTCCTCAATTAATGCCACTAATTTAGAACCTCAACGTGACACCTTGTCTAATATTCGTTCACTCTAATGATGGATAAATTTAGAAATCATAGTAGAATTAATGCTTGAATATGCGGTAGATATCAGGAATATATTACACTAGGCTTGACTGGACAGAAGCCAACATTCTCCAATTTCTACACCTATCATCCCATGCAGAATAATTATGAATCACGGGGGTGGATTTTAGTTATGTGAATTAGTGAACTACAATTCAATGGCCTTGTTTTTCCAGGTTACTAGGAACTGAAGTTTCAAAAATTATTATCCAACTTGAGAATTCATTTTACACTTATTTCTATGAACCTAGTGGTGGTCTCCAAGACTCACTCACCCTTCCTTTCATTCGGCACGCCACCTCTTCCTCGTAGTCTAGTTTGGTCTTGATTCAACTCCTATATATGGGCTTTAATAATAATTAAACTAGTTTCCTCTTTTTTTTTGAGGCATGCTAATTTGAGGCTTCCTGTCAAGCCCATTCCCCTCAATTTTTTATAGGCCTCTCTTCATTTCCATGTTTCACTCTCTCTTAGCCTCCTACATTATTTGTGCCTATTTTTATCTAGCTTCTTTCTACACCCTAATAGAATATTTTTTCTCCTTCACTTGCACCTCCTTCAGCTTGTGTTCCCCTCATCCTTTCTTACCTTTAGTCAAGTTTCCCATGCCTCCTATAATTTGTTCTTACTATCAATATTTTCAATGATGTCCTAATAAAAATATAGAAGTAAGGGGGGATACTATACAAAATTGGTGGTTCATGAGCCCAACAATGAGCTTAATATTTATAGAACATAATCTCCCCATCCTATTCGTGATGAAATCATAGTACCATAATGGGAAATTTTAGGAGAACATGAATTTCTGACTTATTAAGAGGCGATAGTAAAATTTTCAATCTAGATGCCTAACATAGGAAATACCATAGTAAGTTTTGGTCAATATATGCACAAAGTGGACACCTACTGGCATATGAAAATTTTGTTGGGTAGACTTTTGCTAGATAGAAATGAGGTTAAGGAGGGAATCCTCCTCATGCTAGACATGTTACAATTATCCTTGAAAATTTTGGAGATGTGCCTAAAATAGTAGAGGATCATCTCATCATACCTTCAGAGCCCATAAACTCACCTAGTAGTATTAAAGAGATAATTCCAGTATAAATTACATATGCCTCTAAGTCTGTATGATCAGTAGCATCTCTTTTTATCACTTTATTCCTCCATTTTTTGTTTTCTATTTCTATGTTAGATAATCAATTAGCCCATAAGTCTCTATAGAACAAAAACTCTATTTTATTTTATTTTTTTCATTTTGATGACATTTTTGGATATGCATGCTTAAATGTAAAATAAACTATGATTTTTCCACTGGTTTGGTATATGAAGTGGTAGACTAAGGTAGAGAAAAACATTGAAAATGTTTACTAGTGATGAACAAATAGAATTTGAAATTAAAAATAAATGGATTAATTTCAAACCACAAGGTTAGAGGTGTTATACATTCACCACTGCAAGTGGCTATCTAGAGGAAAGGCAATGAAAGCTCATTAATTTCTGAGGGACTAGGAGTTAGGGGAGAAACAATGTCAGGATGAAAACAAATATTTCATATGTAACTTTTCTTGTTGAGTCAAAATTTTAATGAGAACCCCCTCAAAATTACTTATATTGGAATTGAATTTGATATTACTATTAGCATGTGTTGTAGTGTGTTTGGTGCACGTATGTATGAAATCACTCCAACTTAAGGGGTGTGATCTACCCACTTAAGTTATTGGTAACAAGAAGAAAAAGAAGTGGAGTCAAGAAAGTTAGTGGAACAAGCTAGAATCAATAAGCATACTAGATAGAGAAATAACATGCATATATGAACTAAAAACTAAAACAAATAAACATGAGCTGTGAAAAGAGTCAAATGAGAAAACTAATATGAACGGTGACTCTAGGCCCCTCTGATTGAGTGCTGGTAGTAATAAGAGTGAAACTTTACCCTCTTGCCAAAGGACCCCTAGACAATGGTTCTAGGTCCCAATGCAAGGATGTTTTTATCCCAAGCTTGCCACGGTGCAGTCTCCATCTCTCTCTATTGTGTTGGACTAAACTTGTTGGGTGGCCAACAATTGAGTCCACTCTATCTTCAGCTCTAGCTCACACATTGTTGGTATTTCTTGGGAAATTCTGGCCAACATAACAATGTGTTCACAAATTCTTCATCTCTTGGTGGTCTTATATAGGACATTTAAAATCCTTCCTTCCCTCTCTTGGTACATGGAGGATGGTGACCTAGGAGAGGGGTATGATTCCTTTGTGTGCTCCAGATATTCCATTGTGTGCTCACATAATGTCTAAGGAGGCATTGGTGGCTATCCTTAGGCGGCTCCAAGTATTGGGTCACTTATCCTTTGCTTTGTGTGGTCTCGGATAGTGATATTTCGCCACTCCCAGGATTGCGCAGGTATCAGGAAAAAAGGCATGTGGAAGGCACTCTTCACGAAGGATTATGCACGCAAATAGCATTTAGGACTAGTTCAAATTTGATTTTCCTCAGACCTTAGAGATTTTTAAATACTTTCTAGATTTTTTTAATGTCTTCCAGCTCTGTAAATCCTTTTTCCTGACATTAATTAATGTCATCTTATGCTATACAATTTTCCAGTGTTAACAGTTGCTCCCTAATGTGTGAGGTCTAGGAAGAACTGTATAGCCGAAATACATTATAGTTTCTTTTATGTATCGTGCGTAGAGAGAGAGAGAGAGAGAGAGAGAGAGAGAGAGAGAGAGAGAGAGAGAGAGAGAGAGATACGTGAAGCTTAGAATTGAAAACACCCTACACCGTTTTCAGGAATGAACATGGCCTAAGGGATCCCTATAAGAAAATACAATTTACAATACATATAAAAATTTTATACGAGGCGAGCATGTCCCATGCTCTTAATGCTGTGGCTAGTTAAAAAAATCTATTTTTGACAGATACATGTTTTGTCAGTATCACTGATATGGTAATGATGTTGGCGGTTGTTGACAACGACTGTTGTCGCCCTCAAGGGAATTTTTTTCTTTGAAAATAGGTGGAATATGGTACCCATATGCATAAAATGGGTATGGCATATAGCTACGCATTGTATGCATAGGTGCTGGCTGGGACCTTCCTGTGTAAGAATTGTTGAAAGAGACGCTTATGGAGGCATGGGTCTTCGACGAATTTGATCAAAGTGCAATGGTTGTAAGGTATGATACCATCTTGACATGAAAGCGTTTTTCGTAGTCGAATGTCAGGGGAATCGATGACATCTGTGGACAATAATGTCTCCCATAGTGCCACCTGAGGATGCCCCTTATATGGGGAGGGGTGATCCAAGGTACTGCTTCCAATTTGAAAATAGGTGTCGAAGTCGAAAAAAAGGAAGCCTCAACAGAATGAGGGGTCGTCGATATGAGGGATTGGGGACTTGGATGTGATGGGTTAAACCTAGGCATGTTGTGAGGGGTGACTGAAAACTAATGATGGGAATTCAGTGGCCCGAGGTCAGAGTATACTTAAGCAGCTCAGTGGCAGTCATAGTTATTTATGATGGGGAAATCCCCGGAGTCAGTAGGACTTCCAGGGCGGGTATAAAACGGTTGTGAATGTCATGATGGCGTGTGCATTGGGGTATAATACTCCAACCAAGGGTGTTCAGGGGCTGCTACCGTGGGAGAAAAGATGAATGAGAGGGTGAAGGATGTAGTGCACCATTTGAGGTCTTTGTACACTTAACAAATGAATAAAATAATGGGGTTTTGTTTGTACAAAACACAGAGATGGGTACCCCAAAACTTGAAAGCGTTCACTCACTGATGGTGCGAGGAAGGTGTTTTTTTTAGGGTGGGGGTCCCATTGGTTGTTCTTATGTGCGTGGTTGATGAAGAAGATGAGAAAGTATCAGAGATGGGATTATGCTGGTGGGGGTATGGTTGGCCAAATGCGAGGCACGGTAGTGCGCTCTTGATTTGCTTGTATAACCTGGTCGTCTGGGAAGGGGGGTTTTAACTTGTATGGTAAAGTTGACCTTATGCATGGTGGATGGATGGGCATGAGTGCTTCCTAGACTAAAGTGGTATGGCCATGGCGTCACTTTTGTTGTGGGTGATGAGCGCCATAGAGGGGAGGCTCTACCGAATAACGAGGATGTTTATCATGTGCAGGGTGAGGTGATGATAAACATGGTTGGATATGAGGATCCTATGGTTTACTTATGATGGAGAAATGATGCCAGGATATGTAGAGTTTTCTGGGACACTATCATGCTGGAGGTAGAATGATACCTACTCTGGAACTTTCAGTAGATAGCGTTGTGGATGGTTTACGAGCTTTTCCTACAAAAAAAAATACCTCAAGTGAAAGAAACTTCTTTATCAAATATTATTCAAAGTCATGATCTTCAAACAAGAAGCTGAGAGAGGGCATACCTGCGGGCGCTAAAAATTTATTTTTTCGGGAGTGCGAGTGTGTGGCATTGCCTCTAGGCGTTATGGAGTGCTGATCACAGTGATGCTTTCGGTCTGGTGATCAGATACTCTAAGCTCCAGTTTTCCCTTGGAAGTTGTTACTTGGCTTCTAGTTTTTATTTTAGTTGGGGTTGCCCCCAGACTGAGATTAGGGGGGGCATTGTCGGTTACTTCCCCCTTTCCAGGATATCTCTTTTTGTTTGTTCCTCGGCTTCTTTTTGTAGCATTTGGAGGATTGTCATAATTCTCCTAGTTGTATGGTTGCTGATGAGCCTAGGAAGGGTTGCACTAGATTTACCGACACATTATGTTGTGCCAGTGGTCCATTCTATGCGGGGAATGGGGGATATCGATTCCCTTGTCCCTGGTTGAGTGTCGGAGTGACTTTCATGATAGCTAGGTTGTGATCTAGGGTATTTGATTACTAATGCCTAGGTGTCCTTGGGCCAAAGACTCGATCGAACCATCAGCAGTCAGCAGAATCAACATGCATGGTACTACTGTTGCCTAGGTGATCTTGGGAAAAATACCCAATCAAACCATCTGCATAATCGATGTGCATGGTACTACTGCTGCCTAGGTGATCTTGGGTCAAAGACCCGATCAATTCGTCTGCAAGATCTACCTACCTGGGTATTACTTCTACCTAGGAGATCTAGGGTCGAAGACCTGATCAAGCCATCTATAGAATCTACCTACCTAGTTTCTCTTTGAGTATCATGGGTGCCACTGCTGCCTAGGTGATCTTGGGTCAAAAACCTGTATCAAACCGTCTGCAGTAGACGACGCACATGGTAACTCCCCGAATACATATTATTGCTACCTAGGTGACCTTGGGTCAAAGACTTGATCAAACCGTCTGCAGTAATCAACATGCATGATAAGTCAAGAGGATGATGCAACCAGGTTCCCCTATCCCTAGTTAGTGTATGGTGGCTTGGGGGGAGGAGGGACAAATGGTTATCTTTCTGGTGATCGTCGTTCTTCCTGTAGGTACATGATGATACAAGGTTAATCCCTGACAGATTGGGTGGGGGGGTCCTCTTGATAGGATCACTCTCTGGCATGTAAGGCGTCCCTATATCATGGGATCTCTGAGCAATGGTAGGTATAATGCCCATTGTTGTTGTAGAGAGCACATGCGTGATTGGTACGCAGCGCTTTGCCTTTACCTTTGGTGGTAGGTTCCTTTTTACGAGAATGCGGCGTCGTGATGTCTATCTCAGATCCAAGGAGTGGTTTCAATTTATCCAACTCTAGATAGATATGGGTAGGGTGACCTATTATGTCGCATATGGTGTAGACTGGTGATTCTCGTTGAATGGTGGGGATCACCATATTCTTTCCTCTCTTCTCGGTTTTCTTAGTCATAATCACTGGTTTTGCAATGGGAATTTCCTTTCCAGGGGTGGTTTTGACTGTTTATTGGATGAGTGGGGCCTCCTCGGGATAGAGGGGCTTCAATCCAATGGCAGTAACATGGGTGGCCCCTGTTCCTGCAGGGGGGATGAGGTACCAAACTGGTATTTCTAACAATATGTTGGGTAATACCAGTGTTTCCAAAACCTGCTGGGAGATGAAACCTTTTGGGGGGTAGAGGAAAGGGGTTTGGGAGGAGGCGTAGGCTAGAGAGGTTGTCGCGGCCAACGACTTGGTGCCATTATTTCTTGTGTCTATGTCCTGACCAGCTTCGGTGCTTGATGTGGACATCATACACACTGGATCCCCTGTGACATCGGGTGATGACTCAGGGATTATGGGAGGATCTCCTAGGAATCACCCTAGAATAAAAGATGGTTTGAATTGACCGGGGCCATATTCTTGGTACCATGAGAGAGCATCCAAGACTGTATCTACATAGGGTAGAATTACATCAGTGTTTGTTAGGGGTTCCTTCTCGTGCACCAGTTGGTCTACAGTAATGATGCAGTCCTCGTGGGGGAACATCATGATGCAGAAGATGGAGGAAGCTATGGCAGACATGGTGTACATATAACTCCGCCCAAGGAGTATATTGTAGTCCAGGTGAGTGTCCAAGACTTCAATGTATATGTGCACCATCTTTCAGGCTAAGAAGACCGAGACGTTTTGGTAGAGGCCGATGGGGGTTGAAGGATGATCATTGTATGCTCGAAGCGTGATGATTGAGGGTTTTAGTTTGGGAGAGCATAAATTCTACCAAAAGTTTTTGGACATAATGCACGTGGATGCACCCTCGTCTATGACACATCAGTGGATAGTGATATTCTGCACCAACACTAGTATCTGGAAGGAGACCATGGAAGGAAGCCTAGGGGTGGCTTTGTCTAAGTCAAAAGCCATTAAGTGCGTACCAATAGGGTTGATAGTGCCTAATGCGAAAAGTAGGGATTTATTCTATTTTAGGCATGACTGCAATACTTCCAAAGGTTACATAGCAGTGGGATATTGTGCTAAATCATCCACAATACTATAATTATGGGCCGCTTTGGAGTAGTTTCCTACTCGCCTATTAGGTCCCTTCGCCATTTTTGGCAATGGTTATATAGGCATCTTTGAATGGTCAAAGGTGAAGTTGGTGCACTGGTACTTTCCCCTGATGTCTTGGTGTCTGGTGGGGTGTCGTAATTGTGATTCCATGTTTGGAAAAACATCTATTTGCCAGTCATGTAGATTTCATGGCTTCTTTTCCCGGAATCGTCTGTTTTTTTATGTTGAGTGCTTATCATCCCTTGATTGGGGAAAGGTTCTTGCATCGTAGCTGGTTGCTGGGAAGATCATCCTTTTCCTTGGTTAATCTATACCTTCTTTAGCTCAGGGAGATTGGGAGAGTGGTGAGTATAGTGACTGTACTCACCACATATCGAACAAGAATCGTTTGTTTGAAGAGGTGACCTTTTACTCTGTTGTTGGGCATTGCTCGACTCCTAGCTCTGATTCTAGTTAGAGTTTCCTCCAGCCTTGGATCACAGTGGGCGCTGCTGGTTGTTGCCCCCTTGTCTAGGGTTCCATTTTGGCTTGTTTTTGGATTTTTTCTTTACCACACTAGGAGGGTATTTCTCCTGGTTATATTGTTGTGGTTGGTTTTGAGACGGAAGCACAAAGTTCACGTGTGCATTTTTTTGCATAGGTGGGTTGTGTGCTAGGGAATGAGTATAACGTGGTCCTTGGTTTGTACCTGACTGTTGGAGGGTAGTTCTTTTGTTAGTGCTTCTTTCTGCGTATTGATTCCCCTGGGTCGGAGGATAAGGTCCTCCCTGGTGATACATTGGCGCACTATTGGTCAAATTTTGCTGAGGCATATAATGACTTTGAAAACCGGGTTGAGGCACATTCTGGGTAGAACTGTTTTTGTAACCGGGGTTTTGACTGCTGCTGCCTAGGTAACCTTGGGTCAATGACCTAATTAGTCTTTCTGCAAAGTTTGACGTGCCGGGAAATTCCTGATAAGTTTGCAAGCACGGGGCATTAGGCAGGATGTTATAAATGTATCACGACTGCGTATAAATCAGGTCAAGCTTCTGGGATTTGTTGATAGTGTCCTCTTTAGATGTGGGATTCTACTGCGCCACATCATTTGAAATCTCTATATTAAGAGTTTTCAAGAACAAATCTAAGAGAACCCAATCGTCGAGTTTAGCTTTACATAAATTGTGACACCACCTCCATTCATGGAGATGGTCTGATATATGGACGACATGGGTTTTCCTAAAATGCGTCAGTAATTCCATTCCAGAATCATGGTGAATGGGTAACTAAAAATATTTTAGGAACGCGGTAGCGAGGGCACTAAAGGTTCCATGTGAAGCTGAGGGTTGCTTCACGTACCACTTCGCGGCTACTCCTATAAGAGTGCGTTGAAATAATCTCAATCGAATAGTGTTGTCAATGATACTGTTCGATGAGCACCACACGTGAAAGGTTATGACATGATTTCCTGGGTCTTCTGATTGCTTGCCTTTGAATTTTGGAATATCTGAAGGGATCTTCATGGGCATTGGAGCCCATGTAGGATCGTGTGCGATGGAGTCATTCGTCAGCTTGGTTAAATTAGGTAGATTCAATGAAGCTAAGAAAGGTGACTGAGAGGTTGACGCCATTGCAATGTGCGAAGACACAAAGTTCTGGTTAGGAAGAGGGTTAGTCTGTGACGTACCCTACTGTGTATTCGAATGGCTTTCTGAATGGGATGCACTCCTCTTCTCCCTAGGGATCGTGGGAGGAGTGGTGTGTGGTGTCGTGTTGGGAGACTGACTAGGGTTCCCAACTACGGTTTCCCCAATAAAGAACGAACCAACAAAGGTGGCAACATTTTGTCTTTGACACTTGAATGGCAAAAGACCTGTAACCCCTTCTGGTAATGGGAGGAGGTCCAAAATAATCCTGAATCGATGAGGTTCCTTTCAGACCGTTCAGCTGTCGACCAAGTTTGGTTTTGGAAAAAATTGAGAGGATAGAGTCTATGATCAAAGAAAACTTCTTGTCACATACATAAAACAAAGAAAAAAATAAGATAAATTTCCCTTTAAATTAATCTATGTGATAAAGCAATCAAAAAGTGGTTTTTGTTTGTTTGCATATGATACTCAAAATCCTAGAAGACCTATGTGTCCTCACACACTCAAAAGTAATTAGATGTTGAGAAGATTTCTTGTGAGTGCTAGCACAATGTCCCATAAGATTTGGCAACACCTCCAGTCAGTCAAAGAGAATCCACCAAGGTAAGGGTAGAGGGCCTAGTGCTTGCCTCCACCATCACCTATAGGGAAAACTATGCCCTATATTTTGGCCACTAAGAATCCCCATCCTACGTGAGCGTTCAATTCTTGGGCTTCTTGGTAGTCAGCTAATAGTACCGAGTATTAGCTGGGTTAGGTAGCCCCAACTGATACCGCATGCACTGTGCCTAAGCCTAACCCCCTATAAAACAAGTCTCTGTCGCACTCGGGCTTCTTCGCTGTGGGCTGATAGGTGGATTTGAAGCTCCCTAGATAGACAAATTCTATGTTTCAATATGAATTATGATCAAGGTGGCTTATTGGATGCTTACCCCCTTGATCTTAACTTAAGCTATAAATTCTTTTGTGGCCCCTGTGGGGAGAATTTAGTGAGTTTGGTTAAGTTAGTTTTAGGTGTCTTTGCTTCGCTTAGTGGGTGAGTGTGTGTGAGCACAAGGTGGAAAATCACATAGTTTGAAATTGTGGATATCGATGATCCTTTACAAAATCCCCTATTTAAACTATGTTGTATTGTTCCTGGCTCAATTGAAAAACATGTGTGGATAATGGGCTACTTTCTATTTTTCCTAGTTAATCTATGTGACTAACTATAGGGACATGGCGAATTGTGAATAGGGAGTGTTCATATGCTTACCTAGGATCATTGGAGGGTACAAAGGTAGCAGATATTACTTGCTCTTCTATAAACAATTCAATCCTAGTCCCGAAATTCCTAGTGTAAAAATTGAACTAAGCTAAAAAATTTTACACTAGAAAAAAGAAAAATAGCTATGCATGCATGGTCTTGGGCCATTTACTTGGGCTAGTTATATAGGTGTGTAAGTACCAAAATTTTCAAAACACAATTTTTTTTCGGAATGCAAGTGGTTTCCCCCCCTACTTAAACTATGTCTGAACTTTGCAAAAATCAACTTAAAGTAAAACTGACACTAAGCCTACAAAAAGTAGCTAAAAGTGAGCTTTAGCAAGTTGTGGGGTATCACAACTAGTGCTGGCAGGTGTATTAGGGGCTGCAAAGCACCTTACAAGCAGGAAAAAATAGAAATTTGGGAGAAATTTCTCATTTTGTATTTTGCGCGCAAAAGGCTGAAACAAGCACGTTGTCTGTGCGCGGGTGAGCTCTGAACACACGCCCTTCGCTTTTGTGAGGAGAAAACATGCACAAATTCCTATAAGAATTATTTTTTGTAGTTGTTCTGCTTCAGTCTATCACTTGGGATGAACTAGGGACTACAAGAGAAATCAGGGGAAATTTAGCTCCACTCCATAGCACAGACAGAGGTCTCTGCAAAAAAGGGAGAACCACATAAACTTGGTAATAAACGTTAGTGGAGTCGCCAATCCTGCTGTAGTGTTTTTGGTGCACGTATGTAAGAAATCACACCAACTTAAGGGGTGTGGTCTACCCACTTAAGTTATTGGTAATAGGCAGAAAAAGAAGTGGAGTTAAGAAAATTAGTGGACCAAGCTAGAATCAATAAGCATACTAGATAGAGAAATAACATGCATCTATGAACTAAAAACTAAACTAAAAACTAAAACAAATAAACACGAGCTCTGAAAAGAGTCAAATGACTACAATAATACGAACGGTGGCTCTAGGCCCCTCTTATTGAGCACTGGTAGTAATAAGAGTGAAACTTTACCCTCTTGCCAAAGGGCTCCTAGACAATGGTTCTAGGTCTCGATGCAATGATGTTTTTATCCCAAGCTTGCCTCAATGCAGTCTCCCTCTCTCTCTACTGTGTTGGACTGAACTTATTGGGTGGCCAACAATTAAGTCTCCTTTATCTTCAGCTTTTGCTCACACACTGCTGGTATTGCTTAGGTAATTTTGGCCAGCATAACAATGTGTTCGCAAATTATTCATCTCATAGTGGTCTTATATAAGAGATTTCAAATCATCCATTCCCTCTCTTGGTACATGGAGGATGGTGACCCAAGAGAGGGGTATGAATCCTTTGTGTGCTCCAAATATTCCATTGTGTGCTCACATAGTATCTAAGGAGGCGTTGGTGGCTATCCTTAGGCAGCTCCAAGTAAGGGGTCACTTGTCCTTTTCTTTGTGTGGTCCTGGATAGTGACATTTCGCCACTCTCAGGATTGTGCGCATATTGGGCAAAAGGGCATGCGGAAGGTGCTCTTCATGAAAGATTATGTGTGCAAATAGCATTTAGGATTAGTTCAAATTTGATTTTCCTCAGACCTTAGATATTTTTAAATACTTTCTAAATTCTGTAATGTATTCCAACCCTGTAAATCCTTTTTCGTGACATTAATTAATGTCATCTTCTACTATATGATTTTCCAATGTTAACAACATGCTTTTTAAATAATTTCATTGAAGCATATTTAGGGGTACATTTAATCAATTTTAAATCGAGAGGACAAAAAGGAGCTCTTGAGTTTATACATTACATAAGTATAATACATATACATGCATTGAGGTTTGAGAATTTCTCGAAGTAGTGAAGATATGGAACACTAAGTGGTTATATTCTATGGGGACAAATTATTCTAATCTAGGCTAGTGAGTTTTTAGAAACAAAGTTGATATATTTCACTATATTTAAAGTTGTTAGTTTGTTTTTATATTTTTAAATATTATTAAGATATAGTTGTACTCTCAAACTAGAATACATTTAACATGTTTATATGAGAAATTTATTGTTATAGACATACCTATTAGAAAATATAATTAGATATTTAAATAAAGTACATAAATTATCTGTACTATTTATAAATCAAACTAAAAATTTCATTTACTTGGAGTGTGGAACTTTTATTTTTATGGAGGTGAACATGAATAGTTTGAATGATCTTCACGTTTGATCTTTTTAAGAAAACTTATTCTTATTATTCCAAGTGGTACAATAATATTAGAAAAAATCTTCACAAAATTAAATTGCATTAAAAAATAATAATAGATTTAAATTGATTTTAGAACCATAAGATGCGCATTTATACTTTCATCTCTCAACATCTTATATTTTAAATTATTTTAAATGAGATAAATTGGAATGATATTTATTTCATATAAAAATATATACAATCTCTTTTCTTTGAGAAAATAAATTCGTATCTCTAATATTGTAAGATATAATCATTTGAAAGAATGCCAATGCAGGTTTTCATCCTTACTATTATCATCAAACAAAGAAAAACCACAACAATTTATTTCTATTTCATTTTTCAAAAAAGGGAAATTTGATAGTTATTTTAAGTCTTAGGGAGTGATGAATCATGATATTGCAATTCTCACCTCCTTATAATTACAACATAGTTTTTTCTGGATTATAATGATTTAATATAAGGATCCTCATATAGATGAAATAAGATGAGTAAAAGTATTAAATTAAATATATTTTTATTTTAAAAATATAGCAATATAATTGTAAAATGAATTTATATAAATTTTAACTTTATAAGCTTATTAATATATTTTCAAATTTAACACAAAATTTATTTAATAATTTAATAATTGTTTATAAATTTTTTTTATTTGTATTTATTAAAAATATAATATAAATAATTGTTTTAATATCAAATATTAAAATAAATTTAAATTTTTATATATTTTAATTTTGGATCTATAGCTTGATAGATCTGGAGTTAAGATAGATTTATATTAGATTAATTATTAATTTTATTTTTTAGTTTATTTTTTTCTTTTTATGTAATTTCATTAAATCAAAATATTTTAATTAGTAATTTTAATTTTTATCTTTATGTAATTTGATCAGGTCAAAATATCTAGAAACTTGGTCTCTGTCAAAACTTGATAGATCTGGAGTTAATATGGATCTAGGTTAGATTAATTATTAATTTTATTTTTTATTTTTATGTAATTTCATTAAGTCAAAATGTTTAATTAATAATTTTATTTTTTATTTTCATTTTTATTTTTATGTAATTTGATTAGGTGAAAATATTTAGATAAAATAATATGACAGGACATTACAACATCTTTTACATAATGGGATAGAGAACGTAATAAAAATAAATAAATAAAATATTTATACAATATTTTGATTTCTAAATGAGAAGTGGTTTTTGAGCATGTGGTATTGATGAGCCATGGTATTGGCTCATAGTATGGTATGGTTAATAATATCCATGGTAAATTGAGGTGAGTCTCCATGGTTAAAACTCTTTTTATATTGTAAGTATTATTTTGATTGTGAAAGGAGAAATGGATTTTGGACATGTGGTATTGATGAGCCAATGTATTAGCCCATGGTATGGTATGGTTAATAATATTCATGGTAAATTGGGCATGAATATCCATGGTTAAAAAAATTGTTATATTGTAAGCATTAAGTTTTTATGTCCTTATTAATGAAATTTAAATATAGTTACTAAATTATTATTTTAATTTATATGGTAAACTGATTCTTAATTTATAGCTGCTATTTATATATTATATATTTCAATGTGATAGAGGTAAGTGGATTGAATTTATGGTTAAACATATTGTTATATTGTAAGTTTATTGTAAGTATTAATGTTTTCATGTGCTTATTAATTAAATTTAAATATGGTTACAAAATCATTATTCTATTTTATAATGTAAAATTGATCTTAACTTAATGTAATATGTTTAATATGTTTTTCTTTTATCTAAATATTAATTAATGTAATATGGTTAATATGATTTTCTTTTATATAATTTTTTTTTGTATTTTTATCAATAAAAACAAAATTACAATGTAACAAATTGAATTTTATTATTCTTATTATTTTTAATTTTTTTATGGACACTACAACATCTATTTTGATCTGGGCTTTATATTATTTTTAACCAACATGTAAATCCTTACTCATCAATGCTTTACATATTATAAACTGGACATCTTAATATAAATTTAAGATATTAAGAGGACATGTAAAATTGTTGAAAAACTTTTTTACATTACACCTACACATCACCTCTATAATAGGTTGTAAAAAGCCTCAGGTAAATAATTATATATGTATATACATACATCCCCACAGTAGAAAAAATTAAAATTAAACCTTTTCATATCTTACACATAAACATATTATATTCTTCTCTTTTATATATAAGTTAACTTTAAAAATGATAGATATGATTTAAAGTTTTTTTAATATTAATTTTAAAATTGTCCTTTCTCAATAATTTCCCATAAATATATTTTTGTTGAATTTGTATTTTAATTAAATTAAATAAGAATAATAGAAGTGGGAGGGTTTATTCTATGTTTTGAAGAACAAATAGAGACTCAATACCTTGCTTGATTTTTAACTGAGACTTGAAATTACATTAACAAAGAAAAAAACAAGAATAACAATGTTTGAAGACTCAATGATTGTAATTTCGAGTCATCTCCCCTCATCTTAAAGAGAATCATTTTGAAAACTGTACCATTTGAACCAATGAAATTATTTAATGTGTATGGAAAATCAAACAAAATAAGAGATTTATTGGCCGACAAGGAAGTTAAATTAAGAAAGGGAATTTAGAATTGGATGATGGGCGGTTTTGTAAATGACTCATTGCATGATCAATGAAATCAATCGATATAACTTATATATAGTGGCCCTCATAGCCGAATAATTGAACCAATCTTCATGGTAGATCCCATCCGCATACCTCTCAACAAACATATAGCTCGAAATTTGGTGTATATTATTTTAGGATTGGGGGAACACATTAATTTTCTAGGCACACAACATGGAGGGAATGAACCCCTGTCTAAATCGCATTAACATCTAGCGACTTGAGGTAATGAAATGGGAGAGACAAGTGGCATAAAGCTTCAATGCAACAAGGTTGGAAAATGTTAACAGAAGTGTGGAGAGCCTCAACTCTAATGACGCATTCAATTCTCTATATATTGACGTTAATAATTTTATACTAACATTCATTGGAGTTGATCAAGATCCAAGCATGGATTTAGTAATTCCACATTTCATTTTCCAAGGGAGGCATTTAAGGAGGAGTTGTGGATACAAACATCTTTGCATTGTGCTCTAGTCACACACTGCATTTTTGTTGAGTTCCCACAACCATGAACAAAGGTGGCATTGTAACAAATATCCCCCTAATTACATATATTTACACCATAATTAAATAAAAAATTAAAATAGAAAAATGTATCACTTATGTGAATATTAAAACAATAATCATAAGTCTATATTATTCAAATTCCTCCTTTACGAAATAATGTATTCCTATCATATTATAATGAACAACTTTATAATGTGTGACTTTCGAATAAATTTCGTGTTAACTATGGTCTGGATCTTTACCAATGTCTTTAGTGTTTGATACGAAAACTTGGTGTTGATAATCTTCGTATATACACCGTACTGGCCTGTATCAGTTTGATTGTAAAGTTTTGTACTATGACTGAATGTAATTAAAGGTTTTGTACATTGGAAATTATTATCACTTCTCTCGAGAGATGTGAAGATCCCCACGTGTCTAAGCTCCCTTCTCTGGTAGGTTCTAGATCGTTCGATCCCTCCTATGCGAAATTGACGATGGATTTGGACAAGGAAGAGGTTCAGGGTAACTACCCACCCCCAACCTCCAGTCTCATTTCTCATGCCGCGCTCTGCAAGTCTGTTAGCTCATAGGCTCAACCCTTATGGACTTCCTTCATAATCATGGCATCGCCAATGGAAAGGTTTTCTTCTAGTCAGTTTTCAGCTACATGAAGGTAAGGTTCTGTAAGCATTTAGATTGTAAATATTTGTTTAATTTCCTTTGATTTTTGGATACACGTGTGGTAATTTGGTTTCACTTACAATGTTTTATTGCAGAGTTTTTCGGTGTAAATGTTCGCACAACTCCCTACCCTCCTTCTTAGGCTTACTCATTTGCTCCAGTTTTGGTTCTAAAATGCAGAAAGACTTACGTGTTAGCTCCAGCCCAACCTTCAACATCCTCGGATCTGTGGTAAGTGGCTGATGTTGTTTTTTTGCATTTATGACTATAATTTTCATGTTCTGCCCCTTTTCTATAATCTTAAGGGTTCAATTCTTCCAGATTGTAAGCTCCATGCTAAATATTGTTGCAGGCTCAAGAAACTCGGAGGCAGATAGAGCTTTGGGCCTCATTCAAGTCTTTCCTTCCCATATATGCCAGTATGTTCCGCTTCCTATCCTTCCTCGGCCAACCCTACCCGACAACCATGGTATTCTCTTACAATAGTTCTCAGTTATTCCCCATTTTGTTTATTGCAGGTAGGGGTTCAAATTCTCAGGGGCGTTTCAAGCCAGTCCTTTATTTATATCTATATTCTGTAATATTTAGCTACATATTCTATCTAGGCTTAGCCCTTTGCATAAATTGCAGATGTCAAGATTGTTTTTTTCAGTACTCTGGACTGTTAGCATTTTAGCATGCCGAAACTCTTTTGTTGTTATTTTCAAGTGACTGATATACAACTTGTTACTCGGATTTACTGAAAGTATTTTAATAATGGTTTGGCCCAATTTATATCTTCGTTAACTTATCTTATTTGTATTCGATGCATTCTTTGTTTTTCCTACTTTGTTATCTGGGTAAGTGGAAATTTCTAAGCTCCCCTTTATTTGGATCTTTTACAAGTCGGCTTAGTTCATTTTCTTGTTACTAGTTGAACTGGTATTGTTTGTCCTTCTATGGTGCACTCGTAGGTAGGTGGAATGGGACCAGAACCTCAACCCTCCTCATGGTTCTTGGTTCTAAACCCTCGGCCTAATCTCATTTACCATTGAAGATATAAAGATGTTAATGTTTTTCATAGTTTTTTTTTTCAATTTATATATGTATTTCCGTTTTTTGTCCATGCAGTGAAATAGGCCAATGTATACGGTTAGGAACACAGGGTTCTATTCCATGAGAAATGCTAAAATATAGAGTTGAGGTTGTAATCACTACTGAAAAAAAATCAACTCATAAAATACAAAAAACACACATAATAAACCAGAGACTAAATATTGGCAGAAAAGGCTTCAACCTCATGGCTTCTTCACATATTTTCTCATTTATTAAAAGAATGTAGTGTTATAATTAAATAGATGAGGAGACAATGTCTCAAGATAGTGCGTGCTATCTTGGACACCTTGGTTGAGATAATTTCTCAACCAAACACACACCAATATAGGAGCTACCTAAACTAACTCCTATCTTAGAGGAACAACCCAATCTAAAGAGTTAGGCATAAATTCCTAACTTGTAATTTTTAATTTATTTATTTATTTCTGGATTTATTATTGTTTTGTGAGAGAGGCTAACATTCCCCCCTTCAATGATAAATCCAAAATAATAACGAGGAACCATCTTCCAAGTTCTCATGTTGATCCTCAAAAACATTGCCTGAAAAACTGCCAAAGATGGATGCTGAAAAACTACAATCTGAAGAGACCATGAGTCAACTACATGTATGATTTATCTCTGAATTTTTCTTGACAACTCCATCACGTGCCAATTTGTAAAAGGATCCATCTGTCCTTTGTGTTAAATCAACATCCTTTGTCCACTAAGAAAATTTGTTGAATGCCCACTGGTTGATGATGTAAAAAACAACTCATTGTTGCTTCTGTTTTGTTGAAAATTGCTCACTGCTGCTTTGTTGTCGACTGCCCACTGGCGAATTTGTTGATGCCCATTGGCTGCATTTGTTGGCTTTGTCGAGACTTTCAATCTGAAAACCACCGTCAATTTCATTGACATTTCCCCCCCTTTGTTAGTTGAAAGGAGAGACACTTCTCTAGAAAGTATTCATGAACTCCCCCCTTCAAGTGTAGGAGTGTTTCACTGGTGTACTCTCCCATTCAACTGCATGATATTATCATATTATTTTCATTTTCGGCTGCACTATGTGTTATTGTATTTGGCTATAGAATTGAGACAATATTTTGAATGTGGATGACCATTCCCAAGGATCGATCCATTCATAATGTATCTTAAATCTAGCTGATTTTTGTTGGTTGAGACATTTCTCTGAGGAATGATTGGCTTGCCATAATGGCAACAATGATGGAGATAAAAACACTGATCTTACATATTACTAGTTCTTTGACAATGAGAACATGTCAGTTTCACTACAACTTCAAGTTGTGTGCATTTCTGTTTGTTTGCAACTTTCTCAAAACTTGCTGAGGTGATTTGTGCAAGAAATCCTGCACTGGCGAACTTGATTAGCTTGGAATAATCTGGGATATGCAAGTTGGTGTCATCGTTGACATATCCTAAGCCTCGTCAATTCTTGTTACTTTGAATTTCTGCCCATGGCTTGATGATTGGCTTGGAAGAAATTTGAACTGAAACAACTTCGACACTAGAAGTTGTTTGGATGAATGAATTAGAATCATTTTAGCAGTATTGTTCAAAGACTCTGAAGCATCACTCTTCTCTTGCAACTCATTTCCTTGTAGTTGCAACTCTAATTGAATAATCTCAATGGTTTCATTAGTTTTTTGTAGATGTCGTGAAATATCAACAAGAGTTTCTTTGCTGATTTGCACCATGTCTTCATCACTGGAGATGATCAAATTGTGAAGAATTTTTAACAACTGAATTTGTTGTGCCATCTGAACTTGCTCCCTTGAATTCAGGCTCTCTTGTCGTAGATGTTATGATTTGAACTGTTTCACTTGATTTTGTTACTTAAATGACAGGCTTGCTTGCTATGTGGATTGAATGGCACGCTTGCTTGATTTGTTGCTTATTGCGCTTTCTGGGAACACTTGCTAGAGCTGTAGAAATTTCTTGCTTGAACTCTTGTATTCACGCTCAATTGGTGACGATCGCTTTTCTTGAACGCTCACTTAACTTAATACTCATGCTCTCTTGCTTCATAATTCGCTGTATCTCTTGCTTGGTGAAACTTGTTTCTCTTGTTTCAAGTTTACCGAAACTCACGCTCGCTTACTTTCTTGATTGGTGTTAGAGTTGAACTTGTTTGGTTGCTTTGATGGTTGTTGCAATGAACTTCACACTGGCTTGCTTGATGGTTTGAATTTTGTACTGACTTGATGCAAATTTCTTGAATGAATACTCATGCTCTCTTGTAGGAGATGTGAACTTGTTTCTTGTTTTCTTTAGAGTTAAAACTCATGCATTCACTTGATTCTGCTTAAAGAAAGGGTGTCGAACACTGTCGAAAATGCACCCAAAAATTCTTACAATGATTTTAATGATTCACTTAAAACAATGAATTCACTTGTCCTCTTAAAAATTCATTAACAATGAATTTTTAATGATTCACTTAAAACAATGAATTTTGTTACAAGTTCTTAAATGTATTTTCAAGAACAATGATGTAGACTTTGCTTTGAAACGCTGGAGTTTAAAGATTCATGAAATTGATTGTATTGAGTGAATTTGCTTGTTGAGGTAGAATGTTGATGTTAAAAACTTTGATTATTTGTTGTAGTGACGCAAATGCATGTGTTGAGCTTAATTATCCTTCCTTGTAGCTACTTTGTTACAAGTGTTGTGCTTGCTTGCATTGAACTTTATGTGTGTGTTAATTGAGATCATTTATGTGTCAAAACTAGACACAAATCAAAAGAAATAGTATGAAGCATGCACCATCATCAACACACTCTTTGTGTACCTAAGATCCCCTTATTCAATTTCAGGCGGATCTAAGACACAATCGCCACAAAAAATATATGCTTTATTAAAATTTGGAGTACATAATCATTTTGCTTCACAACATTTTCATGGATTCAAAGTTTCAGAACTTCTTGGAAGAAAAATGACTTCAAAAAAAAACTCAACCTCCTACAACAATGAGCTTTCTTTTGATCACTCCAAATTTACAAAAAAGGTGAATCCTTGCCACTCCACAAAATCACTTATTTCTCCAAAATTACAAATAGAATTTCACTTAAAAAACTCTCACTCCACCCCTTTTTTTGTTTTTTTTAATTTTTAAACAAACTTACAAAAACATTATTTCTCCAAGTTACAAATTTTTTAATGCACCTTATCACTCCAAAAAAGAAACACTTTATTTAATTTTATGCCCACTTCAACTCACCTGCACTTTTTAAGAACACAACTTTCATTTTTATCCAATCTCTATTGGAATTATTCAAGGTTCTGCTCCATACTTTGCTTTCATTCAGAAAATATTACTAGTCTCTTTCATCAATACTTTTAAAATTGTGATCTTTGTTTGTGGAGATCTGCAACCTGAATTCTGCAATATTATCTTCAAACCAGAGTTAAAATAAAAAATATCAAATCACCTTCAAGATCTCGGTGTGATCTTGTTCCATCTCTCACTTGTACTTTCATGCACCATACAACTGCATATTATAAATGGTACGTCATTCACACTACACACAAATGCTACTCACGCAAATGTCAAAACCCACATATTATGCATAAAAACCATCTCACATAAAAATTCATGTTCCTCTCTATACCACCCAGGATTAGCACATTTCTATTTTCCATTCACTTTGCATTCATTTATACCTCTGAATTTGCAACATTTTCACTTTAATGTTGAATAACATGCTGACATATCATTTCCGCAAAAATACTTGTCTATAAATTTTATTTTGTTTAAGAAAACCCAAAAATGTCAACATAAGATATGTTCACCCATACCTTTCCCATTTTCTACGCCTTTCTAATTTGGCTGAGTGAATCCACTCTCAACTCATTGATTAGTCTCTTCACAAGCAAGATCTCCAAATGTACTTCCAACATTTATGTCCATGCGAATTGTAAATTTGCAATTTCAGTTTTACTGCTCCATAGTATGAACACCAGCTCGAGAGGGATGCCTCTCAATTATATCTACTCATCCACAATGTTGCAGGCTCCCACAATGATGCAGATCTACAACAGTTCTTTGCACAAAATTGTTCGCTTATATTAAGGCCAGGCTTATCTTCTTATGACATGAAATTGATCAATTTGTCAAATTAGCATTTGCAATTTAAAACCACATCATGATTGTTAATTGCAAGTTTCACATTATGCAAGGCAAACCAAATATTAACCTTCCACCATTGACAACAATTACCATTTAACATTTACGCAAGCACCTTACAATGCCACGTTATAATTTCGCACTTGTATGATACAATGCGTTGGCACTGGTATGATACAACCAATGCAATGGGCTTCACACTGTGGTTCGACCCACGTCTGAACACAGACGTAGACCCTTTGTTAACTCACCGAAACAGAACTGTTGCCATTCAATACTCATGAAAAACACTTGACAACTAGCGTTACGGGTTTGGAAATCGGTTTCACATACATCTTAACATCCCTACAACATATCTTTAAATCATAGCTACAACCCTCGACTGTTTACGAGAGCGTCGAGCAACTGGTTAGCAACTTTCCTATTGCGAAATTTGGTCATGTGCTGCGTTACCACCATTAACCATTTCGGTGCTTCAACCATCATTGGAAACATCCTTCAATTTTGTTCTCTTTCATAGTTTTCCATAAAACTCCACTACAACTCAATACAAGGTTTTTTACATTTTATATATTTGTGACAGTAAAATCAAATTCCAGAATATAAAGATAGTGAAATTCTTGCATTCTTTACTGTGATATAAATACATTATCAACCTAGAATTCCTTTTTCTATATTTTTGATAGCAATGTTAAACCATATTTTCTTTCATGTACTTGAAAACCTAGCATTTATTTTTTGTAATTAAAAACAACTATGAATCTAGCATTTCTTTTATATTTTTAAAGACAACTGTGAATCTATCATTTCTTTTCTATATTTAAAAACAATTCTAATATAGAATTTATTTTCTATTCTTTTAATTATAAATGTGAAATTGGAATTCAGTCAATTGTACTTTTAAATGCAAAATTTAACCAACATGTATTTTCAACCGTTCACAGTATTATATAGCATATATAAATACTTAAACACCTATTTCCGAGACTTGGTTTCCAGTAACTGTTGGTCCTCCAAGCTTGAGCGAGGCTATTACGTCCTTGGCTCCCCCTTGCTTTGCAACAGGGCTTAGGTATTATTCTTGAGACCAGAAGTTAGACCTCGGGATTAAATCCATCCTTTACTTCTCTGGGTAATTACTGAGTTCCACTAGATCTCACACCAGCTCTGGACAGCTCAGTGCAACCATCTGTTGCTTAACCCTCATCACCTTCTACACAGAACCCCTTTCCCCCTTATGATTTTCCCTTAGTTCCTTTTGGAAAGGTAACTGCCAAAACTGTCTCAACCTCGTTTCCTTGCGTTCTTGGAATATTTACCAAATAGTTACTTTCTCTTTTAACTCAAAAAAAAATTATTATTAAATTAATCTCTAAATAAACATTTAAATATTAAAGTATCATTAACGAATTTCCCATTCGTTATTCATTTGGAATTCTTATAACAACTTTATATAACAATAGGTAAAATAAAAGCAGGGGGTTACATCTTCCCCCGCTGAAGTAGATACCATCCTCAGTGTTATTTGTTCTCTGAGAACAACTTTGGATATGCCTCATAAATAACTTTTTCGTCTTCCCAAGTACCCTCCTCCGAGCCAAAGTGCTTCCACTGCACTTTAAATTGGGGGATGATTCGCTTCCAGAGCGTTATTTGTCTCCGATCTAGAATATGTTGCAGTTCTACTAGGAACTCGCCGTTCGGTTCTACCTGCATGCAACAAGATTTTCTTAATAAGCTCAAATTAGAAAACTAATTTGACATATATACCCTGCCAATGTATGACATGCTTCGGATTGTGTACATAATGCTTCAGTAATGATACATGAAATACGTTGTGTACTAATATATCGCTAGGTAGTGCCAATTGGTAGGCCACCGGTCCTATCATTTCCAAAATATCGAGGGGTCTGCAATAGCGAGGAGCCAATTTGGCACAATAATTCCACCTCAGAGTGATTTTCTTGGGTTTAATTCTTACATAGACATGGTCTCCTACCACAAATTTCCAGAAGGTTCTTTTCCTGTCTGCATAAACCTTTTGCCGGTTTTGTGCTACTTTTAGGTTCTGCCTGATCTTCTTGACCTCCCACTCCATCTTTTCTAACATATCTGGCCCAAGAATCATCTTGTTTTCTAGACTACTTCAATTAATAGGAGTCCGACATTGTATTTCATACAATGCTTCGAAAGGGCTCATTTTAAAGGATTCTTGATATCCGTTATTGTATGAAAAATCAACCAAATGCAGAACTCCTCCCACCTCGTTAGTTGTTGCGTTACGTACATGT
This sequence comes from Pinus albicaulis, assembly GCA_034641835.2. NCBI lineage: Eukaryota > Viridiplantae > Streptophyta > Pinopsida > Pinales > Pinaceae > Pinus > Pinus albicaulis. The sequence goes on from CM076572.1 coordinate 776,668,683, forward strand.
GCAACATGTCTTCTAAAAATTGATTTACCCTTTCTGTTTTCCCATTACTCTACAGGTGATAGGAAGTACTAAAGTGTATTTGCATCTCGAGAACACTAAACAACGTCTTCCAGAATGTTGATGTAAAATTTACATCACGATATAAAATGACTGTTCGGGGTATACCATGCAATCTGAAGATCTATTTCATGAAGATGTGAACAATTTTCACTCTCTTGTAGGTAGATTGAACAGGGATGAAGTGAGCCACTTTGCTGAGTCTATCGACTACCACCATAATCGAATCATTGTGCCTTTTGTTTCTAGGTAGCCCCGTGATAAAGTCAAGTGAAATTACTTCCCACTTCCATTTGGGCACTGGAATTGGTTGAAGCAATCCAGCAAGGTGATGATGTTCCACCTTAATCTGCTGACACTCCAAACATTTTGTTAAATAATTTGCAATGTTCCTTCACATCCCTAACCAGGAATAGTCCTTTTGTAATTTCTATTAACATTTTTTGGTATCCTAGATGTCTGGCATAGGAGCTCCTGTGATATTCATCCAAAATAATTATTTTCAGATTATTTTGATTGGGATATATATTCTCTTCCAAAAAACTAGGTACCGTTTATCATTGAGTTCATATTCAGATTGTTTCCCTTGCCTTTAATCATCTCTTGATTGTTTCCATAAGGGCTGGTATTCTGGGTCCTTCTTTGCTGCCTCCATAATCCATTCTTGAAAATTAAATTCAATCTAGTTGAAGTAAAGTTCATAAATTCTATGCAGCTTTCTGGTCAAAGCATCCGCCACCTGGTTCTCTTTTCCTCTCACGTGCTGAATATTGAAATCAAATTCACTTAGGAAAGCATTCCATCTAGCTTGGCGAGAATTCACATCAGCCTGCTTAAAATAGCTAGTTAAGCTACCGTGATCAGTTCTTAGCATGAACCTTTTTCCTAGCAGATAAAGCCTCCATATCCATAAGGCATGCATTACTGTAGTTAGATCCAAATCATAAGGTGAGTACCTTTGCTCATGATCCTTTATCTCCCTAGATTCATATGCTATGACTCTTCCCTCTTGAGTCAAAACTGCTCCTACACCCTCATTGCATGCATCAGTGCACACCTCAAACTCTTTACTGGGATCTACTACCTTCAGAACAGGGGCAGTAGTTAACAACTCCTCCAGTAACTCAAAACTGTTCTAACATTCTTCAGTCCATTTCAAGGCTCATCCTTTCCTCTACATGGAGATAATAGGATAAGCTATTTTGGAGAATCCATTGATAAATCGTCGGTAGTAACCGACCAAACCCATAAATTAGTGTATGTCAGCTACATTCTTTGGGACCCTCCCTTCCATAATTGTATTTATATTTTCTAGGTCCACAACAATCCCTTCAGTAGAAATCACATGCCCAAAATATTGGACCTTCTCCTTAAAGAAGTCACATTTACTAAACTTGGCATAGAGTTGATGCACTCTTAGCATTCTTAGAACAATGCGTAGATGTTCCCTGTGCCCTTCTATATTATTGGAGTAAATTAATATATCATCAATGAAAATTAAAATGAATTTATCCAAGCATGGGTGAAAATTTCCATGCATTAAGCTCATAAATGTTGTTGGTGTGTTGGTTGACCCAAATGGTAATACCATAAACTCATAATGTTGATACCTGGTATGAAATTTTGTCTTACTTATATCTTCGTCCTTGATCCGGATATGGTGGTAACCTAACCTTAAGTCAATCTTGGATAACACTGTAGCTCATTTGACTTGGTCAAACATGTCATCTATGCGCGGTAGTGGGTATTTTTTTTTAATGGTCAACATGTTGAGTTGTTGATAATCCATGCACAAACACATAGTGCCATCCTTCTTCTTCACGAACATCACTGGTGCTCTCCCTGGGGACACACTTGGCCAAATGTAGCCTTTATCCATCAATTCCTATAGCCGCATCTTTAATTCTATTAATTCCAGCACACTCATTCTATATGGAGTTTGGGACAAGCGTGTTTCCCTGGTTATTAGTTCAATAGTAAAGTCTATGTCTCTTTTTTATGAAAGTCCCAGAATTTCCTCAAGAAATACATCTTCGAATTCCTGCACAATAGGAATATTCTCTAACATAAGAGTCTTACCTTTTTTTTTACTGAATCCTACTTGAATTTCATAAAGCTGGAAACCTTTCCTCATGCATTTACTTAGCCGAGATGTAGTAATAGGTCGTAACTACAAAGCATTTTTGATACCTTGCAATTCTTGTCATGTCATTATTTGACTTAAAATGAAAGGCCTTATTCATGCAGTCCACTAATGACCAATGTTTCTCTAGCCAATCCATCACCAATAAAATATCATATGATCCAAGGGGTAGAACATTGAGTTCTACAGTTATGTGTTGGTCCCCAATACTCAATTCAAAATTTGGTACCTTAGTATGGACTCACCTTCTTGTCCCTGTAGCCAGTTGAACTAGCCAAGGGTTTTTAAATTTGTGATTTTGCAATTTACACTTTTCAACTACACGAGGGTGTATGTAGCTCAAGATGGCTCCAAGATCAATGAAAAATAGAAACAAATCCATTTTGAAGCTTACCTTATAACTCTATCATGGTTGGCTTGTAATTTGCTTTCCGATCCTACAGTGCTGCATTGATTCTATGTATGTTTCGAGCTACATCCCCCACCATCGATGCATATTGCAGATTTGTTGCCACTTCATTTCTTCCTCGATGTGGGCATTTTTTAAAGTAATGTATCTCACCACATCCCCAACATTGCAATGGAGGTTTCTGGGGTTTTCCAATGTCGAGTCTTCTAGAAGCTTTAGTATTTTGCTCCTCACCAGCCCGCTTGGTCCTTGTTTGAATTTTTCCATTTTGTTTACTCAGTGGATTCCTTGCAGCATTATTAAAATTGCTGGATCTGTTATTTCTGTTATTGGTAAAACTTTTCTCCCCTTTTCGAGGTGGCCAAATTTTCCCAGTTTCTCCCTTTTCCTTGGATTGCTAATAGCACATCTGTGCTTTCCTTATTGATTCGTCCATAGTTTTTGGATTTACGAACTCAATTCTTTCATTCATGTGTATCGAAAAAATGCTCAAGAAACATTGTACCTTTTCCTTTTCATCGCGTAGATAAGGTACATATCTTAATAATGAAGTGAATTTCGTAATAAATTCATCCATAGTCATTTGGCCCAATTTCAGATCATGAAATTCTCGAGATTTATCATCGTAAAAACAATCGTTCAGATACTTGTCTTCTAAATAGTGTTGAAACTCATCCTAAGTTATATTTCGATCTTCCACTCCTCATACATTCTTCACTTCCTCCCAACACATTGTTGCTTTTTCCCGCAGCTGGTAAATGTATAGGTGGGATTTAAGTTTTATGTTATATTCATACACTTGGAAGTACTTGTTCATGTTTATTATCCAAGCTTCCTCCATTTCCTCCGCCTCTCTGTCAAAGGTAGGAGGCTTGATCTTCCAGAATTCTCCCTGCAATTCCACTTTCTATTTTTTCAGCTCTTGTTCTTCTAGGACATTTCCAGATTCAACATCATTGTATGTTCGACTTTTATTGCTTCCTGGCGTTCGAATGTCTTCAACATTATTATGTACAGATTGGTGTCGTTCTCTTTATTCTTGAGTGTTTCTCTCAGGGCTAGCTTTTCTACTATGAGGATTCTGTCTATTTGATAGACTTTTCAATATCATCTCCTATTCTCTCATCAACCTTTCAATGTCACTTCAAACCTTAAGCATCTTTGTCTAAAGCTGTTGCACAATATCCAAAAACCTATTTGTTTGTCATTGTTGTTCTTCCAACATTCTGATTGTTTGTTGGTGCTAGTCCACACTTAACTGCACGAACATTTTGGGACTGACCTCAGGATTGGTCATAGGATGGATCTCCCCTGTGTTTCTGGGTGTGTGATGACTCGATCCCGTTCTCATGGTAGCTTACAAAAATCTATCCTTGTACTTAACACAATTTACAACCATTATGCTCTAATAGGAACAACAACAAAAAATAGAATGGTACTGGCCCATCTAGCCCCAGTTTTGTAACTTATGCTCTGATACCACTTGTAACAACTATCACCCTAATTACATATATTTACACCATAATTAAATGAACAATTAAAAGAGGAAAAGGTATCACTTATGTGAATATTAAAACAATAATCATAAGTCTATATTATTCGAATTCCTCCTTTATGAAATAATGTATTCCTATCATATTATAATGAATGACACTGCTTTCCTGTGTGTGAATTTGTAATAAATTTCATGTTAGCTATTGTTTGGATCTTTACTAATGTCTTTATTGTTTTATATGAAAAATCGGCGTTGATAACCTTAAGATATACACCGTACTAGCCCGTATTAGTTTGATTGTAAAGTTTTTTACTATGATTGAATGTAATTAAAGGTTCTCTACATTGGAAATTATTATCACATATTCGAGAGATGTGAAGATCCCCACCTGTCCAAGCTCGTCTCTCTGGAAGCTTCTGGATCATTTAATCCCTCTTGTGTAAAATTGACAATGGATTTGGCCAGGGAGGATGGTTAGGGTAACTACCCACCCCAACCTCCAACCAGAGTCTCATTTCTCCCGCCGCAAGGTCCAAAAACTCTGCTCTGCAAGTCTGTTAGCTCAGAGGCTTAACCCTTATGGACTTCCTTCATAATCATGGTGCCGTGGATGAAAAGGATTTCTTCTAGTTAGTTTTCAGCTAAATGAAGGTAAGGATCTGTAAGAATTTAGATTGTAACCCTTTGTTTAATTTCCTTTGATTTTTCGATACTGGTTTCGTAATTTTGTTTTGATTACTGTGTTTTGTTGCACAATTTTTTGGCTAAATGTTTGCACAGTTCCTTGCCCTCCTTCTTAGGTCTGTTCATTTGCTCTATTTTTTGTTCTACAATGTGGAAATACTTCTGTGTTAGCTCCAACCCAACCTTCAACCTCCTCGACTCTGTGGTAAGTGGTTGACGTTGCTTTTATGCATTTACGATTATAATTTTCAATTTTGTCCCTTTTCTATAATCTTAAGGGTTTAATTCTTCCAGATTATAAAATCCATGCTAAATATCCTTGCAGGCTCGAGAAACCCAGAGATAGATGGAGCTTCGGGTGTCGTTCAAGTCTTTCCTTCCCACATATGCTGGTATGTTCTGCTTCCCGTCCTTCCTCGACCAACCCTACCTAATAGCCATGGTATTCTCTTACAGTAGTTCTCAGTTATTCCCCATTTTGTTTATTGCAGGAAGGGATTCGAATTCTCAGGGGTGATTCAAGCCAGCCATTGATTTATATCAATATTCTATAATATTTAGCTACATATTATATTTGGGCTTCACTTTTTTCCTAAATTTCAAATGTCAGGATTGTTTTGTTTGATTACTCTAGACTATTAGCATTTTATCATGTCAGAACTCTTCTACTATTATTTTTAGGTGACTGATATACAACTTGTTACTCTAATTTCTTGGTAGGATTTTTACGAGGGTTTGGCCCAATTTATATCTTGGTTAACTTATGCTATTTGTGTTTGATGAATTATTATTTTTTTCTTGCTTTGTTATCCTAATAAGTGGAAATTGCTGAGCTCATTGTTAGAAAATCAAATATTACAGAGCAATGAAACACATAAATATTTAGAAAACACAAGCACACAAAACACATAAAACCAAAGAGACATAGATATACATGGTTCACCCAGTTTGGGCTACATCCACCTCGAACAATCAATCCTTCCTTTCTATTACCCAGCAAAAATGAACAAACGCAACCTACAACAGATCCGCTGTAATATCCTCTGTTCTCTCTCACAGTCTCCCTATATATTTCTCGCTCCAAGAATACACATACAATACACAGCCGAAATACAATACCCTCATACAAAGTGAGGGGTTGCCTTCTAGAGAAAAAAACCCTAAACTAAACATAATTTCTACCGTCAGATCATCCGCCTAATGAACGACCTAGATTGAGTAGAAATTACTATACTTTTACAAGGAAATTTTACGTCTATTTTTAGCTTCAGGGGTGCCGCCCCCGAAATCGCCCGCTAGGGGGGGCTCCATAAAGTCGCAGCCGCCCCCCCTTGGACCCCCCAGGAAGCATTTAATTATGGGCGGCGTTTACACCCCATTAAGGTACAGGGGTCCAATGCTGTGATACAAAATAAACAAGATAATTAGGCTCCACACCCAACACTCCTATCTATTTGGATAATTTACATAGCCGACTTAGTTCGTTTTCTTGTTACTAGTTGAACTGGTATTGTTTTTCCTTCTATGGTGCACTCGTAGATAAGCAGAATGTGACTGGAACCTCGACCCTCCTCATGGGTCTTAGTTATAAACCCTCGGCCTAATCTCATTTACCACTGCCAGTATAAAGATGCTATGCTTTTCATAGGTTTTTTGTTCAATTTATATATGTATTTCCATTTTATGTCCATGATATGAAATAGGGCAATGTATACGGTTAGGAACACAGGGTTCTATTCCATGAGAAATGCTAAAATATACAGTTGAGGTTGTGATCACCAATTTTGTTCTCTTTCGTTGTTTTCCATAAAAATCCGCTACAGCTAAATACAAAGTTTTCTACATCTTATATATTTGTGATAGTAAAACCAAATTCCAGAATATAAATATAGTGAAATTCTTGCATTCTTTACTGTGATATAAATATAGTATCAACCTAGCATTCCTTTTTCTATATTTTTAATACCAATGTTAAACCATATTTTCTTACGTGTACTTGAAAACCTAGCATTTATTTTCTTTATTTAAAAACAACTCTAATCTAACATTTCTTTTCTGTTCTTTTAATTACAAATGTGAAACTGAAATTCAATCAATTGTACTTTTAAATGCAACATTTAACCAACATGTATTTTTAACCATTCACAGTATTAAATACTATACATAAATACTCAAATAATTATTTATGAGACTTGGTTTCTAGTAACTGTTGGTCCTCCCACCCTTGGGCGAGGCTATTACGACCTCGGCTCCCCCCTTGCTCCACACCAGGGCTTAGGTATTCTTGTGGAGACCAGAAGTTAGACCTTAGGATTAAATCTAGCCTTTACTTCTCTGGGTAATTACTGAGTTCCACTGGTTCTCACACCAACTCTAGACAGCTCAGTGCAGGCATCTGTTGCTTAACCCTCATCACCTTCTGCACACAACCCCTTTCCTCCTTAGGATTTTCCCTTAAATTCTTTTGGAAAGGTAACTGGTAGAACTATCTCAACCTCTATTCCCTGGGTTCTCAGAATATTTACCAAACAATTACTTTCTCTTTTAACTCAAAAAAAATTATTATGAAATTAACCTTTAAATAAATAGTTAAATATTAAAGTATCATTAATGAATACCCCATTTGTTATTCATTTGGAATTGTCTTATAACAACTTTATATAATAATAGGTGAAATAAAATTAGGGGGTTACAGATGTTCCCTCTTTGAACCTCACGGATATGAGGAGTATTAAAGTCCAACAATGGAAAACTTGGCTAACCAATTACATTACAAAAAACAGATGTAAACCAATACATTGCTCGCAAGGTTTCTCAAATTGTACTTATGGAGACCAAGTTTTAATACTTAGAGGAGGATGAGCAAAAGTCGTAACAACTTATGGAAAAGAAGTATTAATTATTGTAGGGAAATATGGAGTATTTTAACGTTCAAATATGAATTGATCTCACAACATGGAAAAAAAAAATGGCTGCAGTGGAGCTTTGTTAAGCCTCGAGAAAGTTGGAACTGGTGTTAGAACCAAAGAAGAAAAAGCCCAGACGCATTCAGGATAGCAGAACAACTAGATATGATGGGAACTCAGCTACATTGTGAGACCAACATACCTAGAGTTTACTTTGAAAGATAGTCATGAAATCTTTTTTAAATTCTTTTGATGTTATGAAGATATAAATTGTTTAGAGGATTTTTTACCTATTTTATGGGTTTCAATTACACAGAATGGTAGGCAAATGTTGTCATAAAATAGATGCTCCATATTTTGGATCTCTAAAAGTATTGTCATTTTGGACCATAAACAAATTGGCAAGGAGCCTAACCGAGAATCTAGTTTTTTATTCTAATATAAATCAATGTTCCTTTTTTTAATAAATATTAAATTAAATTTTTTTTACATAAATTTTATTAATTTTAAACATTAAAAAAATGATTTTTTGATGATGATGATGATGATCATGGTTAATGTCCACTGAGACCAAACTTTGGTCTATCGGACCTATACTTTTCTTAGTTCTTAATTGTCTAGCTTCTGGTCTTTCTTGGCGAGATTGGTGTTGTAGCTTTCATTTTCTTATCTATAGTCTTCCAACTTCCTTTATCTTTCACCTCCTTCATCTCTTCTAATTCTTGGGACCCCAGTGTCTTATCTTCAGGATTTGGGAGATCTTCTTTGCTGCTAAATGAAGTTTTCTTTTGCACGGTATTCGAATCCTCATAATTGTTGACGCTTGTTGATGTATAATATGATTATGTTTATTATTAATAATTTTACACTTAAAAGATAAATATAGTTGATTAAAATATACTGATTTTATTTACTGTTTTACTAAACAATTATAAAGAATCACATGAAATATTTATATTCTATGTAAAAAATCATTTTTTTAAAATTTACAAATAGTATATTTATCCGATAAGGGGTTCATCTTTGAAAGCAACTCCCCCAACTCCTCTAGGTGCCATTGCATACCTGTTTGCACCATGAGATCAAATGTTAGAAGATTGAAGAAAGGTGTGCCTTCATATATATAAAAAAATTAGTTACAACAAAATAATTAGACCAAAACATGAAAACATTACAAAAACAAACACTTACAATAAAATAATTAAATCGAAACATGAAAACATTACAAGAAAACAATTGCAAGGGTTAAGTAGACCGATATTAATGAGTTATGAAATCCTCCACTACACAACCCTCTCACAAATGTGGCTAATGGATTTCTGTCTGATCTAGACTTGTCATATCCCAAGCTTTTTGTATCCTCCCTATCATCTTCCCTCATCGGTAGAAAGGATAACTTGCAGAACAATATTTCTACTATATATATGGTTTTGAGTCTGATCTCAACTTATCATTTTTTCATCTCCCTTTTCTCTCGTTGGGACCTGAGTCCTCTCACCTAATTAGAGTCTCAACTTTGCATTTAATTTCCACCCAATTGCCATCACATTCCCACTATGTGCCTCCTCTTCCTATTTAATTCCTTCAACTCCTCTCACGATCCTCCAGCTCATCCCATATGCTTCTATCTCTCAAAATTTCTTTGTGTATGATTTAGTTTTGATTGATTGTATCTGAGGGTCAGTAAATTTTTTTCATATGCCTTTCATGGTTGTATTCTATGTTATGGAATTCTCACCTGAATGATTAGTGTCGTTGAATATGATTATGTCTTTCTGCTATAGGAAATGGGTGCCCTAGGATTTATGGTGGTGAGTTTGTTGTTAGAAGCCATAAGAGCTACAATGTATTCAAGATGGATAAGCATGCATGAAAATTTTTATGGTGGAAGTGATGCCTCCGGCGCAATGAGTAATTATTGTGTAAATCTGCATGGACATGAATTTTTATTTTTTAAGGATGCACTTAGTTAACAATATATCTCGAACTCAGATTTTAGTTTGGGTGGTTTGGTCAATAATTTGTTTTTTTAATGAAATGGGTTAAGTCTCTAGAAACATATTGTGTAAATGATATAAATATTATGTTTTTTTATGACACTAATCTATAGATTCTCTAAAAATTATCCTTGCAATTACAAAAAAACCTCGAAATATCCCAAAATAGAATTTAAAGCATTCAACCTTTAAAGTTAACCATCTTTCTCATGAAATCACGCATCAATTTCTATGAGGTTTGATCATTTTTTTGTTTCTTCCATTGGGGGTGGAGCTTGTGGCTATGAAAATATTTACAACCAAGGCTATGGCACCAACACAATAGCTCTGAGAACAACCCTTTTCAACGATGACCTTAGTTGTGGAGCCTGATTTCAATTCATGTGTAATGATGACCCAAAATAGTTCCCAAGAGGATCAATTATGATCACTTCTATTAACTTTTTTCCACATGGGGGATGGTGAAATCCTCATCTACGCCACTTTGATCTCTCACAACCTATTTTTCTGAAGATTGAAAAGTACAAAGCTGGAGGAGTGCCCATCTTGTATAGATGGTTAGTTGTTTATAAACTATTTTTAATTAAATTTAATATGGAAAATATAGTTGATGGAAAAGGTACTGAGATATCAAATTTATTGAAGTGTAATTTTTTTTTGGAGTGAGGAAATATTTGATTCTTGTAGGATGCCTAGTAGACCCAAAATTAATAAATTTTCTATAATATAACTGTTTTAGGTTTTGAAAACTCATTGTACTCGTAACTTTCAGAATTATATAACTTTGAATTCAACCTACATACAACAAAACGTGGGTATGGATGTTTGAAAATAATATTCATATATTTCTTTGTTGTGTTCAGCATTCCTTGTCATAGAAAGGGATGGATCTGATTCACAATCAATGGTCACTCATACTTCAACCTAGTGCTCATCACAAATATGGGAAGAGCACGAGACATCCATGGAGTTTTGGTAAAGGGGTCAAGTACTGGTTGGCAGGCCATATCACACAATTGGGGGGAAATTTGGCAAACAAATGTTGGAAAGTCAGAGGAGGATAGTCACAAAATAACACAAATAATTCACACACAAAACAAACACAAGTTGTGGCTCTTCTATTGATCACACAATCTTAATTGATTACAATGAACTCGGCCAAGGGTATTTAACATTTTCCAACTAGCGACTCACCTAATATAACTTGAATTGCAACTACTCACTAAATTCATCTATCAATTAACTTGACTTGACTCAACACTCAGTTAATTGACTCTCTAAATATAGAAAACTCTTCATGCGGGATTCAATTATCTATTTTAACACTCCCCCTTAATTACGACCTCTAAACTAAAACATGACTCATGACAACTCATACATGCCTGCTAGTCTATATCTCAGCTAGTCTTACAACACCCAAGTTTCTTTTGTGAAACTCAAACACATATTTTGTTAATGACTTAGTAAATATATCAGCCAGTTTATCACTAGATTTACAAGGTTTCAAGTGAGCTTCTCCATTTCTCAAAAGTTCTCTAATAAAATGAAATCTGGTATCAATATGCTTGCTCTTTTAATGAAACATAATATTATTGGATAGTGCAATTGCTAAGGTGTTGTCGCAATATATTGTTGTTGATCCTTTTTGTTTCTACTTGATTCGATACAATACCCTTCTTAACCACACTACTCAACATACTACTGATTTTTCTACTACATATTCTGCTTCTGCTAATGATATTGTCACAATAGGCTTCTTCTTAGATTCCCATGAAATCAGACCTGAACTAAGATGGAACACATAACTGGAAGTGCTATTTATATCATCCAAATTACCTGAAAAATCCCTATTTTTAAATCCAATCAAATCTTTCTTTTTTTTGCTTCCATACATTATGCCACAATCCCTAGCTCCTGCTATGTATCTAAGAATTATTTTTCCTACAATCCAATGTGTGTCTTTTGGAGTCTCCATAAATCTCGAAATCAAAATCACTCCTTGCCTAATATCTGGTCTTGTAGCTATGAGATACATGATGTTTCCAACCAATATTTTGAATAGAGTTGGATTGAAATCTGATCCCTCATCATCCTTAATTAACGTCATGCTTATTGCAACTGGTGTAGGGACAATTTTGCAATTTTCCATCCTCAATATTTTCAACAAATCTCCCTCATACTTATTTTTGTAAATAAAAATTCCTTTATCAGATTTATCAACTTATATGAAAAGAAATTATTTCATGATACCAAGATATGTCATCTCAAATTCTTTCATCATGGTTCCTTTAATTTCATCTAACTAAAGATCACCTATAAAAATCATGTCATCAACGTATAATAAAATAATCAAAATTTGTCCATGCTCATTTACCTTTTTGTAAAAGGTAGGCTCAATGTTGCTTTTGCAAAATCCATTCTTAATCATGTAGCTTTTGATTCTATTATATCATGCTCTAGGTGATTTCTTAAGTCCATAGGTTGATTTCTTCAACTTGTAAAATTTATCTTCTTTACCTTCAACTTCATAACTTAGAGGTTGTTGCACATAGATTTCTTCTTCTAGAATTAAATTCAAGAAGGATGATTTCACATCCATCTGATATAATTTCCAGTTGTTCTGAGATGTTGTGGCTAGAACTACTCTTACAATATCCAATTTGGCTACCAGAGCAAACATTTCTCCAAAATATATTCCGAGTTGATGTGAGAATCCTTTTTCTACAAGCCTTGCTTTAAATTTTTCAATTTCACCTTTCTCTTTCAAATTTTTCCTGTACACCCACTTCACACTAATGAGGTTTTTACCCTTTGGAAAATTAGCCAAATACCACGTATCATTATTTTCAATAGCTTCAATTTCCTCATCCATGGATTGCACCCAATTTTCATATCTGATTTCTTCTTCAAACGAATAAGGTTGGAATGAAAACAATGCAAAATTTGAACTAACATCCACATCATCATAAATATCTTTCATACTTCTCATATTTCTCTTACCATTGCTTGATTCATCACCTGATTGGCTGCTGGGAGAATTCTGGTCTATTGATATTCTTGAATATCCATGTTACTAAGAAAATATTGGAGTGCTTGCTGGTGTGACTTTTTTGGTGTCTACTATTTTGATTCTTGTTGCCCTTTATCTGCTACATCATCCTCTTTGATAAATGTTGCTTGTGGATCAATTGTTTTGTCTACAGTCTCATTCTTCTCATTTGAACACAACATCTCTGCTAATTATGTTTGTCTTGGTGACATGGTTATACAATTTGTAAGATTTTGACTAACTATAACCAGTAAATATGCGTTTTTCACTTTTATCTTCCAATTTACCTCTTAACTTCTTAGGTACATGGGCATAGGCTGCACATAAAAAAAACTAAGATGAGATACGCTATAATACATACCTAATCATGCTTCTTCTATTACTCTATTCATCAAAATATTTGTAGGAGATATTTTTATCACATAAACATCACATGCATCTGCTTCTTCCCAATACTCATTAGACAAGTTTCTTCCTTTGAGCATGATACTTGTCATATTCATAATAGTTTTATTCTTTCTCTCTGCTACACCATTCTATTGCGGTGTGTACCTTGTTGTAAACTTTCTTTTGATTCCATGTTGCTTGTAGTAATCATGGAATGCCTTTGAATCATATTCTCTACCACAATTCAACCTCAATACCTTGATCTGTCAATCGCTTTGGTTTTCTGCTAAGGCTTTGAATTCTTTGACCTTTGAAAATGTTTCATATTTTGACTTCAATAAGTAAAACCAAGTGTTTCTTTTATAATCATCAATGAAATAGAGGAAGTAACAACTTCCACCAATCAACTGTGTCCTAGTAATTCCACACAAGTATGTATGAATAAGCTCAAGGGGTTGCTTTTCTCTGTATGAAAATACCTTTGGAAATATTTCACGATATTTCTTTCGCAAGATGTAACACTCATATGTACTAGAAGTTTATTTGATGGGAGGTAATCCTCTGAAGTTTATTTCACGATCTTTAATATATTTACCATAAATTTTTAACTAATTTATGATAGACATGACCCGATTCATGAAAGAATCGATGTCCTCTATCTCCTTGATCTGCAGACTTTCAAAATATATCTTAGTATTATGAAATTTAACAATATTGACTTTTGCCATACCTTTATAGCTTGCCCCCAAATATTCCCATGTTTTCTTTGCTGAAAACGTGACCATAATATTATGGAACACTTCTCAGTCCACTCCCTGCTGGATAAGCTGCAACACTTGTGCATTCTTCCTTTTCTCTTTATTCCATTGCTCCCTCTATGCATTAGTGAGAGCTCATTCTTCTACTTCATTCTGAGGTTCGGAAAACTAAAACTTAACATGATCACAAACATCATGTGCCTTCAACTTTGTCTCCATATTAATTATGCACACATCGTAATCCTTCCCCGTGAAAGGAGGAAATTGTGATTGTAAGTTCTTCGTTTCCATATTTATTCAAAAAACAATTCTCTTATAAAACCCTAAATTTTTCATTTTATGAACTTTGCAAAACCCTTATATTTTTTTTATATAATAAATTATTCTATAAAGAATATATATATATATATATATATATATATATATATATATATATATATATATATATATATATATATATATATATATATATATATATACACAAAATTATTTTATAAAATACCCTCACATATTGTTTAAAAACCTTTTATTAAGACCTTTAACAAAAAATCAAACGCTTTCAATAAAGGTTGATATGCACCCTTTGTTTGAATTTTTAAATAGGTTGCCGACCTTTAATGCATTTCAAGCTTGCACACCCCCAACATTCAATAAACCACACAATAACTTCAAATATTTGTAGATTTGCAGCGAAACGAAATTTGCACACTTTTTGCACTAATAAAGTGTGGAGTTTTTGCAAGTTTGATAGTAATGAAGTGTGAATCTGCACACTTCTTAACAGTCCCGTGATTTTGAAAAATAAAAAATTCCAACCTTCTGCTCTTGGTCCTCTTCGCACTCGCTCTACAAGCTACACAGATCTTGTGATCCTTCCTGAACTTTGATACCAATTTGTTGGAAAGGCATAGGAGGATAGGCACAAAATAACATAAATAATTCACATACAAAACACACACAATTTGTGTCTCTTCTATTTATTAGACAAACTTGATTGATTACAGTGAAACCGATTAAGGGTATTTAACCTTTCCAAACTAGTGACTTGTCTAATGTTGTTTGACATGCAACTACTCACTAAATTGAGCTATCACTTAACTCGACTTGACTCAATGCTTAGCTAACTGACTATGTAAATATAATAAAGTCTTCATGCAGGTGTTAATTAGATATTTTAAGAAGAAAATCCTACCTCAATGGCTAGAGCCTCTCCTTCAAGGTCACCACTAGTGATGGAAGAAGTGTAACTTTGTATGATGTAGCTTCTGTGAATTGAAAATTTGGGAAGACTTTCAATGGAGATCAATTCCAATAATGAATATAGTTCCTCTGTGGATTCTATATATGCATTGAAGCTAAATGGTTATTCTCTG
This sequence comes from Pinus albicaulis, assembly GCA_034641835.2. Lineage (NCBI taxonomy): Eukaryota > Viridiplantae > Streptophyta > Pinopsida > Pinales > Pinaceae > Pinus > Pinus albicaulis. Next base: position 776,683,941 of record CM076572.1, read on the forward strand.
ACATACTCATTAACTATGGTGTATTTTCATTGATGTTGAATGTTGAGGTGGGTTCAAACTCCAAAATCCACCCTCTTCATAGAATAATTATTTTTTATTATCATGATCATTATGTATTGCCTACACTAGTGCCTCCTACTGTCAAATGTATTAAGATAATAGATGATTCTAATTTCATCTAGGTATCCATATAGATGACATGCTATTATCATGTATTATATTGTATATCCATGAGGATGATATATGGATATGTATTACCCTTGGTATGTAATTTGTTTTTAATATATATTTATATATATTGAAGTTGGATTTGGTTGTATTTTTAAATTTTGTAACATTGTCTTTTAATAAATTTTAAAAATTATATTTGCACCAAGTGGCTCCCAACCCACCAATTTCATAAATATTTGAGATTATTCCAATTCTAATAAGTTCCTCCATAATCATTATTATTTATAAATTTTTATATATAAGCAATTTTTATTGAGAAAAAAAATCCATTAATTTTAATAAATTTAAAAAATTAGATTCATGTTAGTGACTCCCCACCCACCAATTTCCTATGGATTTGAGATTATTACAATTCTAATATGTTCCTCATTAATATTTATAATATTCATTTATGTATAAGAAAATTTTATTTATTAAAATGTTCCATTTTATAATAAGATGTATAATATTTTTTTCTCAAGTTAAATTTGACCCATGACATTTTTATGCATGGTTAATAAGGTAAATGTGTGCATTAGTAAGACATTATTAGTGTTGAAATAGTTTTTTTAGTTATATTTGTGAATACGTTGGCTATATCAACCACATTAATATTTTTAATGTGGTTGTATTAGTCTACTTTATGGTGGGATATATATTGTGGGGTGGTCAAGTTTAGACGTATAGTCTCATTTCCATGTTCAATCTTTCTCATTATTTTTGAAACCTAAAATTTAGTAAGGATTAAACCTCACACAAAAATATAAATTTGCATGTCATAAATGTTTTTATTAAAGTGTTAATTATGTCGTAATGTGTTTATATTTGAAAACAACTACTGAGTTTCCACATTTTACCTTTCGGCACCATCATATCAAATGTTAGACGATTGAAGAAAGGTATGTCGTCAGATATAAAATAAATAGTTACAACAAAATAATTAAACCAAAACATGAAAACATTACAAAAAAAACAGTTACAAAAAAATAATTAAACCGAAACATGAAAACATTACAAGGGTCAATTAGATCGGTACTTTGAAAAAAACTCCCCCAGTTGCCACGGTATACCCGTCACCACCATCAGATCAAATGTTAGATAATTGAAGAAAGGTGTGTTGTTAGATATAAAGAAAATAGTTACAATAAAATAATTAAACCAAAACATGAAACATTACAAAAACAAATAGTTACAACAAAATAATTAAAATGAAACATGAAAAAATTAGAAAAAAATTACAATGATTAAGTAGGTCAGTATTAATCAGTTATGAAATCCTCCCCTAAAAAACCCTGTCACAAACGGATCTAAAAATGAGAATGTGAAGAACAATATTTGTCTTGTGGGTAATGGATTTTTTTTCTAATCTAAACTTGTCATATCCCAAGATTTCTACCTCCTCATTATAATCTTCCATGGTCAGTAAAAATTATATCTTGCAAAATAATATTTCTCATATAGCTAATGGTTTTGAGTCTGATGTCAAATTATCATTTTTTCATCTCACAAACTTTACGTGTCCTCCTTATTATCGTCGCTAAAAATAAATTATGGTGATAAGAAGTAGAATAATTTTAGTTATATCATTATCCCACTAATATCCTTTCAATGGAGCCTTCAAAAATTGTAGCATGTTGTCATCGGAGGAAAATCCAGCCAAAAATTCATTCCCTAGGGAAAATTATTCCCAAAAACATCATTTTAGACACTGGTAGAATGTTGGAGGAAGCGAGTAAATATGTGAAATTTCTATAAGAACAAGTGAATGTTCTAGAGCTTTTGGAGTTGGAAAAGGCATTGCTATGAACAACAATGTGAACTTGGATGAACAAAGAGGGGATAAAAAATTGTCATCTACGCAAATAATCCATTTTCTCGTGACATCCCATGCAGTTTTGATAATGATCAAGTGAGGCAAAATGCATCGAAACATTAGAACAATACCCAATGGTTGCTGCTGCAGAAGGTTATTATAAACTCTTTCAAATTTTTCATTCCACAGATAGTTCATTTTAGATGTTCATGTTTTAACATAGTATTGCAGCAATAGATATATGATGGATATGTTATATTACTATATAATATTCTATTTCTTAATATGTTTGTTTAATAAAAAATTGGAGATCTAATTTCATTTTTCTGTGACTGGCATGATGTTATGTACATCTTGATTTACATTGTATTTTAACTAAGAAATATCCTTGTCAGATTGGGCCTGACCTTAGTCATATATAATGCAGATAGGGATAGGGCTCATGTATGATAGAGGTCACAACAATTTCATGAGACTTTGTGTGTTTTGTGGGACTCCATCAAGCTACAACAAATTTTTCAGCGAGGTTTCCCTGATTTAGGCAAGGAATTGGTAAAAATTTGTGTGTTTATACCCCCATCACGGCAAACATAATGGATTTTTCTTACATGTTTTGGGTGTGTGTATGATTTCCTTTTATATGAAGAGAATGTTGTTTTATATTGAGTATTGCAGTAGTCCAGAAGAAAATGTAATTTTGTATTGAGGGTATTACAATTTTTCCTGAAGCAGATGTAGTTTGTATTGGGTAATGAAAATTTGTCTAAATTAATGAGAGATATTTATTCAGTTTAATGTAAAAATCCCCAGTAAACATTCACATAAAGGAGATAAATTCTCTACACTAGAATCAATTATTTATGAGAGAGGTTTTATTGAGTGCACATCCATCCCGGTCCTGTCTATGAGCATAATTGTTTACACTTCCATATTTTCTATTCCCATGGAAGATACCTTCAATTCTTCCTCCTCTTCCCCTTCCTCCCCCACTGAATCCTCCATCCACAACAAATTCGATGTGTTTATCAACCATCACGGTGTGGATTCTAAGAAAAACTTCGCCAGCCATATCCGCTTCCATCCCTTCTTTCCATCACATAGATTAAATGTTTTTTTGGATAAGTATGACTTGTAAGTGGCATACTACTTTCCTACTCAGATAGAATATGTTATCAAAATGACCTACATCCATGTGGCTATTTTCTCTTGATGATATGCAGAATCAATGTGGTGTCTCACGGAGCTCATCTATGTGTTGGACTCCAAGGCTCTAATTATTGTATTTTTTTACCAGCTGGATGTAGCTGATCTTCAGCGGACTCAAACCAACCATAGTCAATATAATAAGGGGCTATGAAAATTTGAGTCATGACACAGCTCTGCCACAGCTCAAAAGTGGTGACATGCTCTTTTTTGTGTTTTAGACATAAGTGAATTGGATCTTGAGTAGACATGTAACGGTTGAGTATACTTTATATATGACATATTTTAAAGATAGATATATGATATTTATCTTGTGCACACTTATCCAATTCCATCTCTTTATTTTTTTGTGACTAAATAGTGATGAGGGTGAGCTCACGGAAAATATTTTTCAACTTGTACTACAAAATGTTAAAAATCTAGATCTCTATGTAGCCAAACCGGGATCCTATGTTATCAAATTTCTTGTTGGTTTGAAAGAAATGGTAGAATATTTTGAAAATAAAATTCTAAAAAACCAGTAGAGTGGTAAAGTCCAGGTCGTAGGGATTTTGGGCATGGGTGACCTCAGGAAAACAATGCTGGCAACTAAATTCTTAAATATGCATAATTCATTTTACAAGGAAGGCTACTTTTTAGATGAGGTTAGGAAATTCAAAGACTCTTTAATTTCTTTACAAAGAAGATTTATGAAAAGGCTTTACCAAAAAGGATCGTTCAATAGAGAACATATGTGAAGGTATATGTATGCTTAGAGATCATATATGTTATGCATGTAATACAGTCACCGTTGAAGATAATATCGACTGGCTAAAGATATTATCACTGAATGCAATGAAATGATAGATTTGGTTCACATTAATACTTTTGGTTATATGGGATAGGCATATTTTTCTATTAATATTTATTGAGGCATTTGAGCTATAGATGTTTTTGTTTTATTGGTAGCATATTTTTTGGTTAATTTTGATTAAGTAATTATACAATTTCTATAATCTAAATGATCATTGTTGCATGTTAATATTTTTTGTTTTATGGGTAGGTATATTTCTCGGTTAATGTTATTTTGGGTTTTATTGGTTAGTGTATTTGTTGGTTAATTTTGATTGAGTCATTTGAAATTACTGGTTTGTATTATAAAATATCTATAATATAAATGGTTAAAAAAACTTTTAAGATATTAATTTAAAAACAAAATTTAAAAAAATAAAAAGAAAATATAAAAAACGTAATTCCTCAGATAAGAAATTTTAACTCAGAACTAAGATAATTAATAAAATTAAATATATTTCATTAAAATCATTGGATTTTATTTGGAAAGGTTAATATGTAAGTATTTATGCATAAATTTTTTTATAGCACATTAAATTTAAATTAAAAATAAAATATTAATCAATTTCAACATTACCTTTATTCTATTTTGTTCAGATGAAAAAAAATTATTTGAATTTAAAAAAAAATGATCATAAATAAATTTCAACATGACCTTTATTCTATTTTTTTTAGATTAAAACACAAATTATTTGAATCTTTTTAAAACTATCATAAATAAATTATCACACTAGGGAGGGGTAACCATTGAGTTAGGAGTGTATTGTGTTGTTAAACAATGATGGGTTTGGATGTATTTATTTCAAAGGTATAACCCTTAGAAACCTAAGGATTGACATTCAAGAGAATTTTCTTACTGAGGAGGTATATCTTGTGGAAATAAGAAAATCGTTTTGAATTCTCTGCTCAAAATCAAGTGACATAGCATTATCAGATGGAATATTGCTACCAATTAGATCTATTTAGGTTCCATAAATTCACATGAATACATATTTATCTTCCCAGAAATTTGTCATAATTTTATAATTGATTCATAAGAAATGAAAATTCAATCAAAAATATAGGTTATGAATGGCATTCCTTTACAATGTAGTTTCCATTATGACACTTGGAATGAAGTGACCTTAGAACTATGTTTCTTTATATTTTTTAAATCATACTTGGCTCCATATGAAGTGTTGTGTCACTTTTATTTTGATTTCTTATTCAGGATTTGGTAGAGACGATTTGGCAAAGGCACGATTCATGCATGGGCAAGTGGGAAATATTTCAAGAAAGATGTGAAAAATGATATCTAGGTCTCAACTCTTTCTTTAGAGGAATTTTTTTTATTCACATCCAGTTACTCTAATAGAAATTTTGCAAATTCAATATGTTCTTGAATTTAAAATTTTCAATGAGCATGTTAATCTTATGTGTAGTAGAAACATGAACAAATTCGAATGGTGTTTTTATTTATTTTTTGATCAGTTGTAATAAATTTATCAGTGAGGATGAGGTCCAAAATTCACAGATATTAATATTATATTTCAAGCAACATGTTGGGATTATTTTAATTTTATATGAAGTGTGGAGTTTATTATTTTGGACACAAATAATTCCCTTCATGATCAAAATCAACTTATAGATGCTTCGCTCTGTATATATGTTTGTTGACTAACTTGAATTCAATGTTTGTTAGCTTTCCATTCTTGTCCTTGCATTGAATTATCAGGTCCTCCTTTTACTCTTAAAATGTTGTAATCAGATCTCAACATGGTTGTGAGAGCTTGGAAGTGTATATTTAAGAACTATGTGTATTTAGGCATTGAAACCTACTCTCCTCTTATTAAAGCGATCTTGCAGAAAATTTCTTAGGTAGAACCATATGCTTAGCTACAACCGTGAGGATGAATTTTTGTGGTTTTTAAAAACTTCTCATAGGAGAATGGTTGAATTTAACTTAATATGGATTCCCAAAAGAAGGAAATAGGAAAAAAATTAAACTCCAGAACATGATCTTTGTTTTATTTTATTTATATGGAAACAAAAATTATTTGAATTGTTTTTAAAAACGATCATAAACCAACTATGTGACTCCAGGAAGGGGTAACCCTTGAGTTATAAGTGTATTGTGTTGTTAAAAAATGATGGGTTGGGATGTATTTATTTCAAAGATTGCAAAAGGTATGTGACAAATGGAATAGGGAAAAAATGGAATATTGGATTCTTGAGACATTTGTGAGGATCAATTTCTATGGTTTCGAATAGACTTTTCATAGGAGAATGGTTGAATTTAGCTGAACCTCGATTCCCAAAATAAGAAAATAGGAAAAAATTTAAACTTCATAACCTGACCTTTATTCTCTTCTTTTTAGATGGAAACAAAAATTATTTGAATTTTTTTAAAAACAATCATAAACAAATTATGACACCAGGCAAGGGTAACCCTTGAGTTAGGAGTGTAATATGATGTTAAAAAATTATGGGTTGGGATGTATTTGGTTTAAATCTAAAACTCTTACAAACCTAAGGAATGGGATTCAAGATAAATTCCTTACTGAGGAGGTATCCCCTGTGACAATAAGAAAAAAGTTTTGTATTCTTTGCTCAATAAATGTGTTCTTTGACTTTGCAGGCACTCTGAAACCACACAAAACAAAACTCACTGAGGGGACTGGAAGAAATGATGAAAACATAACAGGATTTATGTTCACTCTAGTTTGGAAAACACAAGTCTCGAGCCTTACACAGGATGAAAAATAGGTTAAGGTCCTTGTAAATTAAATATTCCTTGATGGGTTGCTTACTTGCAATATATTTTTATGATGTGAAAATTTCTCTAGGTCTATTGAGCCCCTGCCATTATGGGATACCAAATTTCTTTGTGCATTGTTCAATGAAGATTCCTTGTATAACGACCCAAAATTTTAAGTACCATCCAAATTCTTTACTTTGATGAATGAACAGCTATAGGAAGAACTTGGTATGCCATCACATAACATATCGCATATTATTTCTTCTCTACTAGTCTCACCTATGCTACTACCTTACGGCGTTTCCTTTGCAACATTAGGTGTGATTTCTATTTTATATAGTAACTAGTATAATGATAATATATATTAATAGAAGGTGAGATTTTCACTCACGAGGATGGCATATTGATGTTTTCATAAGTTTTTATTAAATATTTTTTTTATTGGTGCCTATTGTGTGAAGCCTACTACCCTTCTTTTCTAGCTTTTGATAAAGGGGATTATTTGTATGCACTTTCTTTAACTCGTGCATTTTTAGGTGGCATAGGCTAAGTGGATCAACACATATGCTAATGGTAACAAATTGGAAATAAGTAAAGCTGAAGAGAGGTAGGGGGATGAGTTATTTGCGAATGAACTCAACATGAAGACAAATAAGGGTTTTGATAGCCTTCCTTACAATTGACTAGTGAGCACTCCAGAACAGAGCATGGACAAGGGAGCATGGATGGGGGATGGACATAGATTCTTGTAATAGGCATGGGGATAAGGGAGCATGGATAAAGGATGATCATCGACACCTGTAATAGGAACAGGGACAACGAACTACTAGACTAATAGATAACTCATGAGGGACTTTTACAGGTTTAGGAACCAGTGGAATTCAAGGTTGTTACACAAATCAAAGAATATATATAGGGGAAGATGAGGATTACAGTGAAGATGAAGACGATGATTGAATATCTGAACTACTATTAAAGAAGCCACCCCTTATGGATTTTATGCAGTTACATGATTTACTACCCACGACACAGAATGCTGGTGGGAATTAACATGATAATTTGACATCATGGAGCTATACAGGTCAGAAAATTTTACTTTCATTTAAAAATGTTTTAGCGGGGACGTGAGGGAGTAGAAAGGATATGTCTGGTTATTTCGATCTTGACCTCAACTTGAGATTTTCATCACTTGCTACAAATTATTATGGGATTGGTTTTTCTTTAATATGGCTTAAGATCTGTATGGTGTTGCACAACTAAGGACATGTAGAGAGTTGACTGTTGAGTACAGAGCTAAGGTTCTTCATTTTTTTTGCAAAGGGAGTTTGCATACATTCAAAAATTTCTTAGAAAATATTTTATATAATTGATTAGTTTTTAATGCGAGGTTTCTGATTATACATCGATATGAGACAACACAACATGTATCAATTAATGAAGATAGATACCTTTTAGATATGTTCAGGTATTCTCTGCATCTCTTTCTCTCTTCCATATTATTGTGTTTCAAGCCTCTCTATGGATGGTGAATGAAATTTCACCTCAGTATTGGGAAGATTTTATCCCTATCATTTCCTTGGAGCTATCAGTTTAAGATAAATGACCTCTTGGTAGGTGGATGGAGGGAGATTTTGTCTTCATGAAATTTGAATTTATGGTTCTCCTAGAAATTGGTCATTTGTTGTCTTTTTCTTAACTAGTGGTACTGGGGATAAAGTGGATGGGTACACCTACCCTCATGACGTGTCCACAGTAGATTTCCATTTTTTACATGTAATTGTGATCATTTTCGTCTAGGTGGTCCAACTTGTACCTTACACATCCCATTCTTTCAAGGATTATTGTAAGAAGATCAACATTTATTTATTATGGATTAAGGTAAAGGGACCACTCTCATACATACACGGTTCTCTTTATATTGGAAATGGTGGTTGTGGTCACTAGGTAAAACATTATGGACACTGGATAGTTGGATGACATGCATGATCAACCAACTTTTTTTTGTTGGAAACCTCATTGGGATGAATATCTTGGTAGAAAGAGAGGTCATCTCCCGCATTTTTGTACAACCCGAATCCTTTGGGGTCCTCTCCGAATCTGGTTTTGTGTGGAATCCATAGATTAAGAAGTTGAATGTGGACATTTTTACTAAGCATAAGACACCAAACTTTAAAACATTGAAGGCGACTCTAGGTGAACCACCTATTCTTCTTAGGGAAGAGTCATTCTAGGGTTTTTTGAAATTTTAAGACAACATGATCTTATGGGGCACTAGATCCACCTTCAGATGTTAGGTGAGCAGGTTAAATCATGGCTTGAATCCCACTGCTTCCCTATTATTAAATATCAACCAAAGGTTAGCATCCTTTTTAATGGTTGGATCACTTTCCATTTCTTATGTGCCAAGGATTCATAGAATATTCTAAAATTCCTGTGGATTAAGGGAATGTATAGAGGTGGAAAGTGGGGTTTGGCGCTTATACAGAGTCCCCTCGGTGGAATTTGGTTTGGGAGAAACTACCAGGACTCCCCTTGAAATTGTGGAATTCCTCTGTGATTAGAGACATTTCCAATCATATTAGATTATATTATTTATCGAATGCGGGGATATTTTTCCAATTTGACAAAACAAAGGCCTAGGTTTTGGTGGAAGTCAATTTTGGGAAAGGATTACTAGTGGGATTGGAAGTTCGATGGAAAAATTTCAGTTTTCTACTAGATGTAGATTACCCCAGGGTGCCCTGTCGTTGCCTGCAATATCATGAAATGGGACATCTTATGGCGTCGTGCTCCATGAAATTTCCACCTCGCTGGAGTCCTCCCATCAAGGATTTTATTGATTTTAGTGCTAGTAGTAAAAAGTGAAATACTCCAAGTAGCCCTACATCTCCCACACCTGATTGATTACTAGTTAATTTTGATGATCTTCCAATTTTAAATGAATCTGAAATTAATCATCCTCCTTCTTCGTTCGGGTTATTTTTCCCTTTAAATTCCCCATGGTTATTTCTCCTAAGACTGCCTCTATATCAACCCCCTCTGTGGGTATTTTTGATGTTTTCCTCCCCAAGCATATGGGTTCAATATAAATATCCCTCCCTTGTCACCATCGACTTGGCTCACGAAATCCTTTCACTACTCGATGGGACTTGACGATGGTTGTGCACCAAATCCAGGTTGGCAGGAAGATTGTTCCTCGAATATCACTACTAAACCATCCCTTGTTTATGCTCTCAACATTGCACTTTCTAATGTTTCTTATGATACCATGGCTCCCTTGTAAATTTGAATGAAGTTCAGGATTTTACTTCAGACAAGTAACTGGAGGCAATTTTGTATGACTCCAAGGGTCTCATGTTGGAAATATTGTCATTGATGAAAAATGAGTAGATGAACACCAACAAAGGTAGAAACAAAAAACAAGGAAAAGAAGACAAAAGGGAAGTGAAACTCCTACATTGAAGAAATTTTAGTAATGTGAAATTGTTGATTGAGCTAAATTTTTGTGATGTAAAGGCAAGTCTCTAAGCCAAAGGCAAGACTCCAAGGCAAAGACAAATATGCATTAAGATGGATTGTTTTAATGCATTAATGATATACAATTTTAATTGATGTTGGCATTAATTTTATCCATTCAATAGTTACATATGGATGAAATTAAATATTGAATTATTTATGTTCTTTGTGGACTAATATTCAAGATATGAAGTGTGTGGAAATGAATGAATGGAAGGAAAAGAGTCAAGCCTATTTTCTTCCTATTCCTATGTGGAATACAAACAACCATCAAACTATCTCTACAAAATATGTAATTCTAGGGTGCATAGGAGAGTTAGAGAGTTAGATAATTTGAGAGAGATGATTGAGATACTATGCATATATGGAGCTGATGTGAAGCAGATTTGAAGGGAGAAGAGGCAGAAGTAAAGATGGAGGTATGCAGAGTTGATAACCAGGTAAATCAACATATTATTTTCATGTTGTGTGAGGGGATTGTGGTCTCCTTTCAAGTTGTGTCTTGATAAAATATTTAGTTTGAGTTGGTTGAGGTAGGAGCCTCCTATGGGTGGTAGCTTGGAGAAAACACATGGGAGTTGGAAATTCCTTGCATGTTGTAGCTTGCAGAAATTTGAGGTAGAAACCTCCTCTAGGTTGGAACCTACATAAAATAGGATGAAATAAGGAGTAGGAGCTTGCCTTTGCATCAGAACAATAATAAAATCGTGGTTTTCTCCCTTATGGGTTTCCACTTATATCTAGTGTCGATATGCATTGTTTTTATGTGTTGATGTGTTGTATTTGTTTTCTTATTACTTTGTGTTCACACATTTATTTTTTTGATCATTACTTGTTAAACCATTCATGTAATGTTTTAAGTTGACGAGTTTAAGAAAAATAATTTTAATGTCCATGGATGGACTAAAATGATTCACCCCCACTCTCAGTTTAGTCAAGGTTTCATCAATTAGTATCATAGAAGGTTACTTCAGTGTAATACTAATAGCTTGAAGGAGATCTCGTTAAGTCATGGACTATCAAATTGTATCTGTGTTGAGTTCAACAAGCTTTCATGAATGGAGAGATAAGGTTAAAACATATTTAATCGCTTATGGACCTGATTTATGGAAACTTGTATGCGATGGTTACTTCAAAGACACTCCCTCTTTGCGAGAACAATAGTGGAATGCCAAGGAAAAATGTGTAATGTATAATAGTATTCATAACAAGAATCTTGATACAGTAATGGATTTCACTTCTACAAAATAAATTTGGAATAGATTACATGTCATGCATGAAGGAGACATTAGTGGCTGCATTGTTAATAAGGAGAAGATAAACAAGAAGAAGAAAAACCCCTTTCAAAAGGAAAAGTTTTAGTCAAATGAAGTACCTGCTAGTGTTAATGGACGTGATTTCGATGAAGAAATTATTGTTGAAGAACAAGCCAAACTTGACCTTTTTCTGACTAAAATAGGAAGATTGAATAATAAAATAAAATATTTGAATAAATTAGTGTGGATATGTGATGAAAGAGAACATCAATACAAGAAGGAAATCATTAGCATAAGGACATTACTTGAAGAATCAAGGATAATATAGGTGATGATGAATAATCCGCTAAAGGAGAAAGAGGTACAATGTGAGAGATTAGACACTAAGATTGTTTCAACTAAAAGTGAGATAGTTGAAAATAACATATTATACATAAGGTTAGAAGAAAAAATTATCTCCATGAAGAACTCATAAAAATCATATATTCAAGTGGACACCACAATGTTGAAAACACATGTAGAAGACAAGACAAGAGGTATGGTTAATAAGGAAACAAATAAAGCCAAGGAACATAATCAAGCTAAAAAAAATGGATTGAAGAAAGTGGAATCTGATCCTAAATATGAGGATATGAAGCCTCCAAGAATTGAAAAGAGTAGTGTCGCATGCCTCCATTTCTATAAACTTGGCCATACAAAAAGAAACTATTGGATAAACCAAACCAAATATTATCAGCAAGAGATGTAGCAGAAAAAGAAGCTACCTCAAGTAAGCAATCAAAGGAGGCCTCTATCTACTAGAAAATCATATGTCATTAGGTACATAAATTTATTCTATGGCTATTGTTTCTTATGTTATGCATTTGGACATAAGGCTGCTGATTACAAACACGTTGAAATGAAAAATAGAAAATACAAAAATTTTCTGGGTGACACAAGGTGTTATAAGTGTAATAATTCAGGCTAAATAGCCAAAGAATGGAATTTGTGATGCACCCTAAGGAACTCTAGACAAAATATGTACATTGTAAGAAAACAAAACAATGTGAAAAAATGAAATAAATACAATAGAAGGGTGTCTACTAAAGTTTGGAAAAAGAAGGAAAATGAACAACTTCTGATCTCAATAACTAAATGAGTTCATAATGAGCCTAAGGGGGAGTTTCTCATGGAGGTAATGAAGAATTTATCAATGAATGGAGTACCTCAAGGGGATATTAGCCCCATTGATGTACATTAGAAATATGGAAATCAAGCATATAGAAATAATTTAGAGGCATAAAGGGATTTTGTTACAATGAGGAATCAGATGCATTGCATGCATTTGGGAGAAAATCCCTCTACTTAAAGGGAGAGAAATTTTACCATCCAAAATAGCTAATCCTATGATACAACGACATCGTTTTATGGGGAGAAGAACTATGTTAATAACATGGTAGCCTAAGCAAAGAAAGCCAAATTTTTATAGATGATAAAAACTAGAAACTTTGGCACCACCTCACTTATATGGTCGTGTTTATTATTAAAGTATGTTTCATCATATCACAAGGAAGAAGAAGCAAACAGGAGCCAATAAATTACGACTATAAAAATTCATAATTCCTCCCATACAAGAAAATTCATACAGGGAATTTTTTTTAAATAATGGGAAGGAGTTTATGTATATATATATATATATATATATATATATATATATATATATATATATATATATATATATATATATATATATATATATATATATATAATCGAGTCCAAAGAAAAAAAAACACAAGCAATTTGAATGATTGAAGCTTTGACATTATGAAAAGTAGTTAGATAAATTCCTATTTACCCACATTATTGCATATGAAAATCTAGGATTGTATCAAACTATTTGATGAAGATGTTGGAAAAATGCTTGATGGGAGTGGTGGAATCATCGCAAACCATATACGGGGAGAGAATCCTTGTTTGTATTTCTTGAAGATTGGGGTTAAAATTGAAGTTTTGAGTATGGAAATGAAACTCTCAGGGGAGCTTGTAATAATAGTAATAATACTAATAATAAATAAAGAAAAAAAAGGGAGGATATCCATAAACTTCAGGAACATTTGTAGATCAAATCTCATGAAATTGAAGGACAACTGCAAGTAATAAAGAAATGATTGGATATTTTGGAAATGGAATTTTGCGCAAGGCCTAAGATTTGATTAGAAGGGATTCGATACCACTTTCTTTTCCCATGGAGACATTAGCTTTACCTCCCATCATTATGATCCATCCCTCAAACAAAGAACATATCTCTTATTATCTCAAGGGTAATCTCAATTATAGCGTAAAAGCAGTAGGGAACTACATGGAGGTGATACTAGACTTGTCGCATAGCTAAAAACATCTTGAGAAGTTCAAAAGAATCATAGAGGAACGAAGCACCAAATCCACTAGACTATGAAAATAACACCATCATAGATATTTAGAAGTTGTATCATCTTTGAAGAAGGCATGATGGTCCTAACTTATATTGATTGATCTATAAGAACAAGAATTTCACAAGGAGAACGAAAAAAATACCATCATCAATAAATGACGACCTAAAGAGATTTCAACAACCAAAAGAATTAATATTTGAATAGGGAAATTAAGCGAATATTGGTATGTATGTTGGAGTGGAAACAAATTATCAGGTGACAGAGAACCTAAACAATAGTATTTGAGTCAGATGGACAAAGGAGCATTAAGCTCTCTTAATGGTACGTTATGGTAGAGGATGCCAAATGTTACAATCCATGTGATTGTGCATAATTGAATTGTTATGATAGGTACAAGATATACTAGCGATACAAAAGGAACAAAAATCCTATGTTAAGACAAAGGATATTCGATTTTCAAATTATCTATTTTCATGGTATGTGGACAAATAGTCCAACGGGCATTATATTCCAGCAATAGTTATATTGCATTCAAGGTTTCAGAAATTGGTATTGAGGCAGCGGAAACTGAAGCTAGATAAAATTTACATTTATGGTAGAAGAACAGACATAGGTGTGTTCATGAGTATAGGTGAATGCTATACATCTTTAATTACAATTCTACGATATGCCAAATCATATTCGTATGTGTTACCTTGCGATTGGAAGAAATGAAACTTGGGAATTCTTTACATAACTTCTGCCAAAGCATTATTGGATTTGAAACAAACAAAATGAAGCGATTTTTTTTTTTTTACAACGCCCAGTCTCCTAGTGTTGGTTGGTAATGACAGTGTATAGGATGGTGTATAGGCAACGCTACATTGTTAGCAGCATTTGGTTGGAAATTTAAATGTTTCTGCAGAGCTAAACATGTGAATAGTCCAGTAAGACAATAAGGTGTAGCATTGTTGCAGTATTAATGCATTATTATTTTTATTGCAGCGCTATCAGTGTCAGAAGGAATTAGTGAGAAAGAAACAATATATTGTAAATGATAATGACAGAATTGAAGGTTATGACCGATTTGGAATATACGATAGTTTCCTAAAAAGGGAAACATTTCCAAAAGGTATGTCGACCATGGAAGCCTCTATCACTATATAAATTCATGAATTCTCATTAATCCTTTGATAGTAGAGCTGAGATCTATAATACTTGATAATTTTCTTTATGAAATTCAGAAGCATCAATTTATACATCAAGTTTTATTATGCAGCAAGAGCGATTGCATCCTGGGAGAGAATTAATATATTAGCTCGTATGAATGGAATGTAAATATCTACCATCTGATTGCTTGGATGGATTGAAAATGCATTGAAGAATTCGTTGAATAGTGCAGTGGTGCAACGCTAGTCAATATGGTGTTGGTGTGAAATTTTTCTAAGAAACAGAGGAGTGAGGTTACTGCAAGAAGGATATATATTGACATAAATATATTGCCACACCCCAAGTTTTGTTATACGTTCACTATTATTTGGCAGTGAAATTGATAGACTTGGAAGGCACTCTCCACATTTGCTAAGGTTAAGAATCATCTCAATCAATTTGGAGAATTTTCTTTCCTGTAACTAGAAATTAAAAATATCGATGCAACTGGTGCATATTATTGGGCCACTAATTTCTATTATTATTATCACTTCTTAACATCTATTTCAATGATTTCTAATATTCTTTTATCACATTATTTATCATAATTTATTATATAATTCCATTTCACAATTATTTATGCTCTGTTGGATAAGTAATACTTGTTCTTCTTTATTTTAATAAATTAATGATAATTATGCATGAATTTTCCAATGATGGTTTATTAATGAATTTTTTATAACATCAATCACTATTTTAGCCTCCAAGATCTCTTCCAGATTGCAAATTTTATTTTCAGCTTATAATTAAATATTCCAACTCAGAAATTCACTGGGATAACAAGAGATAGTTTTGTGTTGAATGTTTCGGGAAAAATAAGAAGAATCCTGAAAATAAAAAACATGGGTTTTCTGCAGAACATACCTAATTAGTTTTTCCGTGATAATTTTTCCCAAATTCAATCTAGATTGAGAGAAACACAAGGTTCTTTGAAGGAAAGATTTGCAGATTTTCTGTTGTGGTCATTTTCCAAATTTCCCCAATTGTAATTGCTAGATTCGACTTGTGACAACTGAATCATGATGGAAATATCTGTCACTTCTCATATTTCTTATTGATATTTTGTAATCAGTATATTTCCTTTTTGTTTTTTTTATATTTAAAAGGACACATATCAGAGAGAAGGGACATATCGCATAGAGGGTTGGCTACACATGGAATTGAGTTGTGTAACAGAACATTATTTTATCAAGTTAATACAAGTTTAATTTCCTGTTACTTCTGTGAGTTGTGAGAATATCACAGCCCTGATCAGATAGTTGGGCCCACTCTCCGATCATTTGCTGCGTATTTCCTATATATTGTTATTTGTATTCCCAGTTTTCTATAATTTTCAATTGCTTGACAGTTGGCGCAATTGCTGATATTCTTGTTGATGTGAATGCATTAGAAGATTTACTATTATTACTGTTATTTATTTTATTGTTTTTACCATGATTTTTTCTTTTCTTAATATAGAATTAATGATTAATACAGAATTGTGTTATTGTCATCGGCATATACTATGCACGTTAGCCTTGCAATAACCAACGCACCCGAATTGATAATTGATAATTAATTGCTTGGCGTCATTTCTAGGGAGGCTAAAAAGGTGCAAGAACACGATTCATATTAATATAAGGATAAATCTCTCATTCTAGGGAGGGAAATTCTACCCTCATCTAGGTCCTTATCGTAGTTGTTATGTTTTTCTTTTTGATTGATTTCTTAGGAACCAATCTTTCGTCCTACGGAGGGAAATGTTTCCCCTGATCTAGGTCACGAGTGTTATTTTTTTTTTCTTTCTTTCATTTGGCTGATTTCTTAGGAACCAATCTCTCGTCCTTGGGGGGGGGGGGGGGGGGGGGAATGCTACCACCAGCACAGGTCCAGGAAGCTTAAGATTTCATTGATTTTCTTTCTTTATTTTTATTTAAACACCCAATATTTCGTCTTGGGGAGGGAAGTTTCACCCTGCTCTAGGTCTCGATCTTTAAGAATTTTTTCAATATTTTTTTCCCTTCCTCTGGTTCTACGAACAAAGATCTAAAAAATGTCGTAGGAAGACCCCCAAAACTCATAGGATGAGGTCAATGAAGAAAACATCAACACAATCTGGAACTCAGTCAAGGAACTTCACGATGTGACAAATATAGGAAATCAAGACTATATTGAAGTCTGTTTTCACTTAGTTGTTTTCTTGCAACATCACTCCATACTTCAGCAACTCTTGGCACCATCCTTAACAAGGAATTTGGTCTCTCACACCTTTGTATTTATTAACATACATTTTTCAATTATGGGTATGTGCATACTTGAGGCCTTATTTCGAAAATGGATTCACTGGAAGTACTCTTATATCTAAGTAGAGTAGTGTAGTGTAGAAAATAGAATAAATAAAGAGATAAATAAATAAATTTCTTTATATGGAAAAATAGTTGTTTTTGTTGCATCACGCCGTGAAAATTAACATTGGTGATCAATATTCAAATTTATTTATGTGTGTAGATGCATTATATTGAAAATATAATTTCTAAAAACACTCATATTCATTTCGATCACCTCCTTGGAAAAACTCCTTGATTGTCATATCTTATGGCTTGCAGGCTTGATGAAAATTCTGGAAAAATAGTCGGGACAGTCATGTTTTGAGGGACCAAATGGGCATATTTTCAAGATCTGTTTCTACCCCACGTATCCCTTTATTTCTACTTTCTAACCCAATTTGAATCACTTGATTTTTATTTGAAATGAAAAATTTATGACCAAAACAATGACAAGATGTATAGTAGGCAACTCAAGAATAGAGTTGGGATAGTCTGATTTTGGAGGCATAAATGACTATATTTTGGAAACATGTTTTTATGGTATATTTCCCTACGAATCTAGTTTACAATGCAATTTTAATCACTTTATTTCAATATCATATGAGGAATTTAGGACCAAAATACTGACTATTTATCATAATCAACACTCTTGAAACTTTGTTTTCCCGGCTTTTCACTAGCATATTTGACCCATCAATTCTTATTTCCTTAAAAACATATTACTATTGGGGATATCTACATGAATATAATTAAATCTCCAATTTGAATCAGTTCAATCCGTCATCAAATGAAAAAGTTATGCTTGAAATATCAACTGTTGGTTTGAGTTGGAAAATTGAAAATGACTCTGTTATGTAGGTTGTTCTAAGAAAATTTAACATACCATT
The DNA here is from genome assembly GCA_034641835.2 of Pinus albicaulis. Taxonomy (NCBI): domain Eukaryota; kingdom Viridiplantae; phylum Streptophyta; class Pinopsida; order Pinales; family Pinaceae; genus Pinus; species Pinus albicaulis. The sequence goes on from CM076572.1 coordinate 776,702,299, forward strand.
ACATGGATTTTTTAAAACCTGTTTCTATTGGAGATATATCTCTGAATTTGATTTCATTTGTATTTTGAATCACTCAAATCAGACGAAAAACAAAGAAGTTATCATTGAAACATTGTTGATTAGTATGGTTGGCCATCACTCTCCTGCAGGTAATAAATTAATTTTACATTATTATTTTTTTCCCATGGATTTGTTTTATAGAGTAAATACTTGTTTTTTTTGCATATTTCTTGGATTAGGAGAGCCCTATCACCTCTCTTCTTCCATGATTTCAGGTTTTATTGTAGGTAGACACTCGTTTTTTTGCAGGTCCCAGGAGAATAAATGAGGTCAGTTTATAAACAAGTGATTCTTGAAGATAATGATAATGAAATAAGAACATTTTGAAAGGAATTTCCTCACCCGAATAAAAAAAAAGGAAAAAAAAGAAAAAAAGAAAAAACATGAATATTTTTCATCAATTAACAGATTTATAACATGAGAAATGGGGAATTGATTTCTATTTGAAGATCCAAGTCATTTCCAAAAAAGAATTTTTCCATTCATTCACCATTCACAAATAACATTGCTGCAACAAAAATCATAACCATTGTAGCTTAAGTTATTTATTTATTACTTTTCAATAAAGGGTCATTTATTTTCTGATTTCTCTTATGTTTTATTCTTGAGGTATTGTTTACTTCAAAGTCACATTTCTTTTTGTTTTATTCTCAAAATAAAAGAAGTGAGTTCTTGAGTTTCATGATGTTGTTACTCCAGAAATTTTTTTCTAAGTGTTGCATGTTGTTACTTCGTCGCTGCTATGACTCCGTCATTGCTTTTACTCTATCATTGTTGTTACATCGTCTATGTTGTTACTCTATTACTACTGTGACTCCGACCCTGCTGTTACTTCATCACTGTTGTTACATCGTCATTACTGTTACTCCTTACTACTGTTACTCCGTCAATGTTGTTACTTCGTCAGTGCTATGACTTTGTTACTGCTATTACTCCATCACTGTTGTTACTCCATCACTGTTTTTACTCCGTCAGTGTTGTTACTCTGTCACTATTGTTACTCCGTCATTGTTGTTACTCTGTCACTTTTGTTACTTCGTCACTGCTGTTACTCCTCCGGTGTTATTACTTCGTGAAATTTTCTAAGTATCTGATGTTGTTACTCCAGAAAATTTTCTAAGTGTCTAGTGTTGTTACTCCTTCGGTGATGTTACTCCTCTGGTGTTGTTACTCCAGAAAATTTTCTAACTATCTAACTGTGTTGTTACTCCAGAAAATTTTCTAAGTGTCTAGTGCTGTTACTCTATAAAATTTTCTAAGTATCCAATGTTATTACTCCTTTGGTGATGTTACTCCTCCAACATTGTTACTCCAAGAAATTTTCTAGGTATCTATTGTTTTTACTCCTTCAGTGTTGTTAATCCTTTGATGTTGTTACTCCAGGAAATTTTCTAAGTGTCTGGTGTTGTTACTCCTCTGATTTTTTTACTCCTCCGGTGATGCTACTCCATGGTGATATTTTTCTAAGTACTTGGTGTTGTTACACATCTAGTGTTGTTTCTCTGCCAAGGTAAGTTTCCAAGTACATCCTCAACTGACTCCATGGATTTAATTGGCATTTTACTTATGACATGACCAACTATGACTGATGACAGAGATATTTTAGTTGGGGGAGATCTCATATTTAGTAATAAGGATGGTTATTATGGTAAGTCTTGTCAGGAATGATTCACTCTTAGTTCCTCATTATTTCGTAAAATGACCAATCCTCCTTCATAACATCATTATTTTTCCCCTTTTCCTGTTATTACCTAAGTCATGGCTATTGTTACCTCAATCACAACTATTGTTGTTAGCCGATTTCCACGTTGCATTCAACTTATGTAGGTCTTTCTGATTTGTTTTTCTCTTTGGTGAATGGGAAATACTTTCAATGGTCAAGACACTCTTTGACATAATGATTGGGTAACTTACCTTTGTTTATTTATAAAAAAATATTATTTTTAAGGAATAATTATGCAAATATGATTTCATCATGCCAGCTTTCAACTTTCCTAATTGGTAAAGTCCTTGATCTTGTAAAATTTATGATGATGACCATGAAATTGTATTTAATATTTCCGCCATTATCTAATGAATTGTTCCTCAACCCCAATATTAGCAATCAAAAAATATATTTATCAACAGTTATTTGAAGGCTATTAGTTTTTTAGAATAAAAACTATCAAAGTTGAAAATAGTTACTACAGAACTTTTTACGCCATCCCTAGCTCTTAAAGAGCTAACGTGCCACCCCATCTATTACGTAATATTTTATTGATTAAAAATAACCATAGTTGAATTTTAAACATTAAGAGTCAACTAGAGGATAGGAGGTCTCATCATGAGTCAACCTACTGTGATCATAGGTCCTAATAAAGTGACATTACCACTTCTGGTCACCAAGCCACGGTAATGGCCTTCGGTCGTAAAAATGAAGGACAAGAGGTCTCATCACAAGCCAACTTTTCACTTTTGTTAGCTCTCGTGAATGGCATTGTTATTAATTGGTTACCATGCCATGACAATTATCTTTAATTGACATCTAAGTAAATTGAAAGGCTTTCTTAACTATGTACTTATTTCTAATAGATGGGACATTGGCATCTCAATGGGTTAAAAAGGCATCCTTGTCGAGGCTATGGACGCCTACTGGCAGTAGTGGCTACGCCTATGTTATAGAAGTAAATTTAATATTATAATCTACTTGGTTACCTTGTTTTCTCAAAGCTAATTTATGATAAAGCTGACTGTTGCATATGCAAGGTTTTCCAGAAATCATGCTTCATGGGGTAATATTTAACCAGTTCTTAGATGATGGTGCTTATGTTTTATATCTATTATTGAGTTATAAATATTTACTTTACATGCTAGGAATGAAACTTTTAGGATATTTGATATTTGAAATTTTGTATCATCTAATCCATCATTCCTTTATTCTAACAGTATCATATATTTGACCAAAGATAGTTTCTTTGCCCAATCATTCACCATTTATTCATAACTTGACAACACCACCACTGTTTTGAGGTGGAATAAAGAGGCCTGATTCTGATTTTGAATCCCAGGTAATTGGATAGACCTTGAGAAGCAAAGACTGATATAAATAGTTCTCATAATTTCTGTGCTCATAACAACCAAAGCTTATGGGTATGAGGAATGCATATTTTCCCTTATTATCCATTATTATCCCATGCCATTAACATTATGATTATGTCACCTTTATATGTAATGAGGTAATTGAGGTGATGAATTACTGATTAAGGATACTCATGGGATGTTTTAAATATGACAAGGAAACTAATCATTTGGTGGAAGGAAATCGTGCTACACTTTCCGATTACTTTTTTAAGCTTGTGTGGCTTCCACCTTCTACATCACTTTTGACATCAACTCAGCCTACATCAGCTTCAAGAAATGTCAATCCATACATGCCATTCGACATTTTTATGGAGGTAAACATTGAGGTAAAATAGCATAAGGTTTTGATTTATTAAAAGTTTAGGAGAATGTCAGGAAAAACCATTGAGCATTATTCACTCATATTTTTCAACCATTATTTCCACTTCTTTACCACTTCCCATTTTTTAGAGACACAAAATCTTTCATTTTGGGGGAGTGTTACTTTCATTATCATGAACATGCCATTAATATTCTTTATCATCCATCGATCCCCTTTTTCATTCTCAAAATATCCTTTATTGCATGTTCTTATACACCAAGAAAAAGTTTCACCCATGATTATAGCAACCACCTTAATTTGTCTTCTAAGTGTAACATGAGGGCATTTTAATTCTCTAGTTTGGGGGAAGGGTTGCTATGCATGATGAATGATTTCTCATTTCTTCCTCATTTTTGTATATCCTTAAAACTATCAACTGGATTCTTATGATTTTTGGATAAAAAAGAGGTATCATTAAACCCATAAATTATGCATTCTTACCTATAACCATTTTTCTGACATATTGAAATCTGTTCATTGCATTAATTTGATTTTATGATTGGAGAAGAAGTGATATAGTATAAATTTTCTTACAAAATTTCGGCAAAATCTCGTTTGTAATGAAGTTTGTTTTTACTTGTATCATACTTTGTTCCAACTTCATATAAATATGGTTGAAAGTATACATGAGAGCTATTTTAAGGAAGCATTTGGGGAAGAAGCCCTATGTTCCATCAATATCATGCACTGGGGTGATAATTTTGATTATTGTACTACCACTTAGTTAATACAGAGGCATTGGGTTACATGAGGACATGCAACATGTTCATTTTGGGGGAGATGTTGGTCCACTAATTTGTATTATTATTATTACTTCTTAACACCCATTTCAACCATTTCTAATGTTCTTTTATCACATTATTTATCATAATTTATTATATAATTCCATTTCACAATTATTTCTGCTCTTTTGGATGAGTAATACTTGTTCTCCTTTATTTTAATAAATTAATGGTAACTATGCATGATTTTTCCAATGATGGTTTATTAATGAATTTTTTACAACATCACCCACTATTTTAGCCTCTAAGATCTCTTCTAGATTATAGATTTGATCTTCAGCTGCTAATTGAATATTCCAACTCAGAAATTCGTTGGGATAAGAGGCAATTTTGCGTTGAATGTTTTGGGAAAAAAAGAAGAATCCTGAAAATACGAAACATGGGTTTTGTGAAGAATTGACCTAATTAGTTTTATTATTAGCATTTTTCCCAAATTAGGTCTTGATTGAGAGAAACACAAGGTTCTTCGAAGGACAGATTTACAGATTTTATGTTGTGGTCGTTTTCCAAATTGCCCTAATTTTAATTGTGAGATTTTCCTTGTGCTAGCTGAATCATGATGGAAATATCTTTCAGATCTCATCTTTCTTATTGAGATTTTGTAATTAATCTATTCTCCTTTTGTTGTTTGTATATTTAAAAGGACATGAATCAGAGAGAAGGGACATAATGCATAGAGGGTTGGCTAGGAAAGGAATTGAGATGTGTAACAGAACATTATTTTATAAAGTTAATGCAAGTTTAATTTCCTGTTACTTTTGTCAGTTGTGAGCATATCGTAGCCCTGATCAGGTGCTGCGTATTTCCTGTATTGTTATTTCTAATCGCATTTTTGTATAATTTTCAATTGTTATGAGAGTAGGCGTATTTGTTGTTATTCTTATTTTTTTGAATGCATTAGAAGCTTTACAATTATTGCTACTATTTATTTTGTTGTTGTTACATCGATTTTTTATTTTCCTAATATCGAATCCACGATTAATATAGAATTGTGCTATTTTCATTTGCATATATTGTGCATGTTAGCCTTGCAATAACCAATGCACCCAGATTGATAATTACTATGGGAAATGGTTTGAATATTCATTCACACTTGAACACCAACACATATCATTCGAGTTGTAGGTGGTGAAGGGAGAATCAAAATCAATTTTACTGGAGTTATATTTGAGCCTTTTGCTAAAGTACAACATGATATTGTGCAAGTTTCTCAACCATTCTCTTGGTCCTCCGCAAGATAAGAGTTATCAAGTCATTGTACTGGTACAGATGTAGTATTTTCAATTTTTAAAAGGCATACTATAGGGGATCGTAGGCATGGTTATAGATATGACTTCATCAGTCAAGGTCACGCCATTCAATTTTTGGTTTACCAGGTTATATGTTCATGATCATGTTTGCACTTTAGATATGTGGACAACTCAATGAATGAAAAAAAAGGGGGAAAAATACAACCCAGTGATTGGAGACATCAAAAGAATACTTTTTGTGGTAAAATAAATAAAATCTGGGATGAAATTTAAGAGATGTAATGATGGAATCGACATCAAGGACATATTTTTGATAGAAAAATTGCCACAATTTTTCTTACTGTGATCCCTATCACAAACTTCACAAAGGATACATTTTTACCATAGCTGGAAATGATGCAGTCAAGATAGCCATATCAAGATGTTCCTAATTGATACAATATGAAATAAAAAATGATATTTTTTCTATAGTAAATACGAAAAAAATGGTTCATCAAGTTTATATTATTGCATTAGCGTAATTAAATTGGGTACGTTATTAAAACAAGTGCGTTATTCCATTGGGAGCATTAGCAGTTGGAACCATCGGTTGGTTTGTCCTCTGCCACGTCTGATTAACTACTACTATGTGCTAGAACCCTAATTAAGAAGAAAGCCTTGGGGGTCAGGGAATTGTGTATGGTGCAAGACCGGAGTCTTATCCGCTACATCACGGAAAACACCAAAGCCCACAAAAATCATCATATCCCACTCATGCCTTGGGTTGCTCCTAGAAAACCGTAGATTAAACGAGACTCTGCGTTTGTTGGCTCCAAACCTTTTTCAAACCCAATAGTATTATTAGTTGTAAACGATATAAACCATGGATTTATGATTCTTCTGCACTAGCATTGCCTCAACCTATATTCAACATATGACTCCTAGCATTAATATGGTGGCCAATGCAAGTCTCAAAAGTTATTTATATTATGGACAATAGTGATATTAACAGTGATTTTGGAGAGAAAAATCGGCACATATAGTGATATATTTGAAGAGATATGAATATAATGGGTTGATATGGTTCAGACATAATGTGTAGATATGCTTAGGGTTTTATTTAGCATCCTTTAAATACCAACATTTATTCAATGTTCTTAATATAAACATCGTTTAACCTCAAGCATTATCATAATCAGATGCGCACGTTGGATTTTTTGAAATTACTACATTCCAACATCTCAATGAATGTACAACCATCGGGTTTTTAAATTTTATCACATAAAACTGCTACAGATGAATGCATGATTTCATGGATATTTGAAGAATCATCAGTTATTGGTGTGTTTCTTATATCATCAGAGTGTTTTCCTATCATATTAGTTGGTGAAATTTCTTTGATTTCTAGGTTGCTACTAAGCCATTTTACACATTTTTATATGTTATGAGCTACACGGTCATGAGTCGATGCAGAATGCATCATATCAAAGTTCTTGGGAAAGCCCATACTTAAGAAGGATGTCATTCTCAAAATGAAACATCTGCTAAGAAATATATGAAAGTGCATTTTCGTTTTCTTAATGAACTTAGAGAGAAGTAATGAAATTATGGAAGCTACATTGAGAAAATTTTCTTTAGGCTACAAGACATTTGTAACCCCCTCGCCATTGATGTCAAAGGGGGACATAATCAGAGGAAGAAAGACATTTCTCAGAATGAAAGGGAGAGGATGTGTTTCCATCAATGCCAAAGGGGAAGACTGTTGGAAATATTTTCATTGATGGAGAAGGAGAATTTCAGGAGCAACAAAGTCATAAATGAACAAGAAGGAAAAGAAGACAAAAGTGCAGTGAAACTACTACATTGAAGAAATTGTAATAATTTGAAATTTTTGATTGAGATAAATTGTTGTGATGCAATGGCAAGTCTCTAAGGCAAAGGCAAGACTCCAAGGAAAAGACAAATATTCATTAAGATGAATTGTTGTAATACATTAATGATATAAATTGTTAATTGATTTTGGCATTAAGTTTATCCATTCAATCATTACATATGGCTGAAATTAACTATTGGATTAAGTATTTTGTGGACTAATATTCAAGATATGAAGTGTGTGGAAATGAATGAATGGAAGGAAAAGGGTGAAGCCTAATCTCTTCCTATTCCTATGTGGAATGCAAACTTCCATCAAACTATCTCTACAAAAGATGTCATTTTGGAGTGCATACGAGAGTTAGTGACTTGGAGAATGTGAGAGAGTTGATTGAGATACTATCCACATATCGAGATGATTTGAAGCATATTTGAAGGGAGAAGAGGCAGAAGTAAATATGGTTGTATGAATATATGATAGCCAAGTAAATCAACATATTGTTTTCATGTTCTTTGAGGGGATTGTGGTCTCCTTTCAAGTTGTGTCTTGATAAACTGTTCAATTGGAGTAGGTCGAGGTAGAAGCCTCCTGTGGGTGGTAGCTTGCAGAAAACACAATGGATTTGGAGCTTCCTTCCATGTTGTATCTTGCATAAATTTGATGTAGCAGCCTCCTTTAGGTTGGAGCCTACATAAAATCGGATGCAATAAGGATTAGGAGCTTACCTTTGCATCACAACAATAATAAAATTGTGGTTTTCTCCCTTATGTGTTTCCACTTATATCTGGTCCATATGCATTTTTATTATGTGTTTATTTTTTGTATTGGCTTGTTTATTACTTGTTTTTCACACATTCATTTTGCTGATCATTATTTGTTAAACTGCTCATGTAATGTTTTAAGTTGATGAGTTTAAGGAAAATAATTTTAATATCCATGGATGGACTAAACTGACTCACCCCCCCTCTCAGTTTAGTCAAGGGTTCATCATCTGAAACCCTTATCTATTAAAATATGCTTCTTCCAATATATTAAAGATCATCTCAGTCCTGCATCCAGGCGGAATGCCACCCACAGAAAGAAGAGAGCCCATAAATATAAAAAAGTTCTTAGTGTGTGCCTTTTCCATGGAGGAGATAATACCCCTTGATGTGGGGTCTTATGGGACTGACGAACATGGGAGGCCTCATGCCAGCATACCTTCCTTTTCACCTAATCAATCCAAATTTATTTAAAGTGATGTTTTACAATTCCTTAGTCGGAATATTCCCAAGAGTCATGGTCCCCCATGACCTTGTTTTCCATGAAGGTGAGGGGTCTGGGAGATACCCATAAAATAAGCTCCCTGAGAGGGGTTATTGGGATGAAAAAAACCATCTCTCATCCTCATGCAAGAATCAATGATCCCCCATGAAAGAAAATGGGAAGCCCTAATGTTAATATGCCCATATTGGTGTGTTTTTACCACTGATGTGGCTAGATACTCTTATAGGATTGGGGTGATGTGGAACTCAAAAAACTAGAACTCAGGGAATATGTTTCCTACGTAGGTATTATATTAATGGGACATTCAGCTGGTTCAAAATTTCAATTGCATATTATCAATTCATGCACACCTTTCGTTGACAGGAGGATTTTTTGGGATTGGGTAGCGGCCTTAGGTTGTTTGGTGCTAGGTTCATTAATTATCGTAGGTGAACTCAATTTCTCCATGGGACTTGGGGAAATTTTGGGTTTCAAATCCATATAGGAGAATATTATAGAGTCTTTCAAGGAAATTTTGGAGACATACACTCCCTTTGATGTAGTATCACACCCATTGGCGCCCACATGGAGGAACGAAAGAGTTCGGTCAAAGGGCATATCGAAACTCTTGGACATGTTTTTGATAAGATCCACTCAGCATGGAGTTTTGATTGGCTTGGAAACAAAAAATATCCCTCCTCCTTGTATGATCACCAGACTATAGCTCTTTATTGGAAGGAGGTGGATATTCGAAGTCATTTTCCCTTCAAATTCAATCCCAAGTGGCTGAAAATGAAATTTTTTGAATCTCAAGTATTTAAATCTTGGAAGAGGTTGATTATGCCAGTTTCGTGGGATAACATGACACTTATTTGTGAAAATATGAAGGGATTGATAAAGGATTTCCACTAATGGTGCAAATCGAAGAGAGGGGCCAAATGAAAATAAATCATAGAGATAGAAGAATCGATGCTTATGTATAATGATCATGTTGATAATCTATTTTTCTCATAACTTTATCGTAAAAAAGTTTTGGACTTGGAGGGAGAAAAAGGGAAAATAATTTTATCACAGGAAGAAGACTTCATGATTAAATGTTAGGCTATATGGTTGGATTCTAGAGATAAGAACTCCAGTTTGCTTCATAAATATTAAAATATGAGGAAAAATATAAACTCCATAAAGGATATCTGGGATGTGGTAGGCCAACACTATACAATCCAGGAAGATATTGAGAGTGCAATTGTCAATAATTTTAGTGGTTTTTACAAGCAACAACAACATGGTATTGGGGTTTAATTTGAGTTCATAAATCAAGTACCATAGATGTTCTCCAAGCAGGACAATGTCGAGATGGGGAAACCCATTACTTAGGCATAATTACTAGTTGTTATCAAAGATTCTGCCAGAGAAAATATCCCTAGCTCAGTTAGCTAGGGAATATATTACTTCCATCATTTTTTGTAAATTATGCACCTGGAGTAGCTTGCCATGGTTGAGGAATCCTTGGTTAAAGGATACATTACTGTGGCGACCAACACGACATTCATAGCTTTGATTCCTAAATCGGACGCACCATGATATTTTGTAGATTTTTGTCCCATTTCACTATGTCACTCGGTGTATAAGATCATATCTAAGACTATTTCAGGCATAATATAACCAATTTTGTTTAAGTTTATTACTCTATAAGAATTCAATTTCCTGGAGGGAAGACAAATCCATGATGTTGTAACTATCACTCAGAAAATGTTACACACAATGAAAGTTAATAATAAAAATACATGCCTCCTTAGAGTGGACCTGACCAAGGCCTATGACTGTGTGGATTGGAAGTTTTTAAAGTTGGTGTTGATTAAAGTGAGTCTGTCACCCTGAAATATGAATTGGATTATGGCATGCATAAAAACTGCTAACTTTGCAGTAATTACAAATGATATGCACTCATAGTTCTTTAGAGCTCACAGGGGTTTGTGGCATGGGTGTGCCCTTTCTCCCATCCTTTTCCTTCTTGTCATAGACTTCCTGAGTATTAAATTGAGGGACATGAGGATCAAGGGGTGATATCTGCCTTTAAAATGACTAGCCATGCCACAATTATGCATCTACACTTTGTGGATGGCTTATTGTTTGATGGGGAAAAAGAGCGTGGTAAATGTCTTATCATACATAAGAAAATTTCTTCCTTTGGCGAGGCAACTGGTTTACTGATGAGAAAATATACGTCTTTACTGATTTATGGGGATAAAGAAGATTCGAAAATAAGGCATACTTGTATCCTATTTAATGGAACATGTAGAAATATGGAGCCCGGTTTTGAATACCTTGGCTTCAGCCTAAAACCAAATTTTTACGCTAACAAAGATTGCAATTGGATCATCTATATAATGGAAAAAGAATGTTAGGATGGTATCACAAGTGGCCTATGAAGGGGGGTAGGTTGATATTGCCTAAATTAGTACTACAAATCATATATTCTTATTGGATGAAACTTTTTTTTTATTTTGAGGGAGATTTTGCATAGGTTAGATGCCTTCATGGGCAGGTTCCTATGGTCTCGCAACAAGAAAAGGGGGAAGTTCCACATAGTAAGATGGATAGTATTTGCGAGGAAAATTGAGAAGGGTGGTTGGGGAATATTAGATAGAGACAAAGGAAAAACCAATGGATCTATGTCATTCAGAGATGCCATCAAAGGAAAGGTTGCACCTTCAGGTAAATCTGATCAAACCTTGAACACTAATGAAGCCTATATAGTAGAGAATATGAATGATATACCAGAAATGATAGTAGAACTAGCAGAGATCAATAATATTTACACAACCTATCAATCCCAGGCAATAATCTATAGGTTCAATGGTTTCTGGCCAAATCCTGCTGATATTTTTAAGTGTATTTTTACAAATTGGATGGTAAATTTTGATATCCACTTATGGTATAAATGTTTTTTCATAGTAAAATTTGAATCATGAGAGATCAAATATCAGGCATTACATGAGGGTGTTTGGTTCTGGGGGAATGTGGGTTTTTTTATCACCCCATGGTTCCCATATTTTGATGCAAATACAATGATAGTATCCAAAATATTGGTTTGGGTAAGAATGCATAACTTAACCCTCCACTTTGACATCCCAAAGTACTGGAAGAAATCTAAAACAAGTTGGGGAGATACATCAAGATGGTTATACAAAGAACTAAAGAGGAAATATATAATTTTGCTAGGATATGTGTTGAGGTAGATCTTAGTAAAGGGCTACTTGTTCATATCATTTTCACACAGAATAACTAGTGTTGGACTCGGATTTTGGATTGCAAGAACATATAATTTCTATGTCGTCTTCGTCTCCGAACTGGACATCTACAAAATACATGTCCTTTGGTAAAGAAATACCCCAGGAGGAAAAAGAAACGAGTCACAAATCCAAAGGGATGGCAATTTCAGGCACCATAGCTCGATGAAGAGGAGGACTTGGTACCTCCCAACACCAAGGAAAGTCCAATTCGACATAATTCTTCATCAAAAAATGAAATGAGCCAGTACGAAATAGGGGGATCAACCCCGAAAATTGCAAGAGTAGAAGGACAATCATGGCAAGATATACCGAAGGAGAAAGAGATAGTAGGATTCAAACATCCTCATACATTGGGAATTTTAGACTCAGACAAGGAACATCTAAGGCAAACAAAAGAGAACCAATTAATTATTGTAACAACCACTCCTGCTCAAGGAGGATGGAGAAAAGTAGAATAGAAAAAAGGGAGAAAAGGGTGACTAAGAATTTATGCTTAGACCCAAATTTATTTTTTATTTTTTTATTTATATTTATTTACTTATTATTTTTATATTTTATTTTTTTTAACTGTTTTTTTAATTTTTAATTTTAATATTATTATTTTTAATTTTTTAATTATTGTTTTTTATTTTTATTTTAATTATTTATTTTATTTTATTTTATTTTTCAATTCTTTTGGTTTTGCCTCCATGGGCACCAACTGCCAAATTTTTGAATGGTGCACCTTAGGAAACTTAAGGAATGCACTAGGTGCATATACTCATGTACCTTTTTATAATTAATAGAAAGTTACAATTTTTTCAGGAAAAAAAGAAAATATGATATACGTCATATGACGTATATAACTGGATTTGTAGGAACAGAAGGATTTTTGAAGGCAAGAAGCACACACCACAGGAAATTTGTAGGAAGATTTATAGCTTAGTGGAACTGATAAACTTATTGAAGAAGAAACACAGCAAACCCCCGGAGGATAACTTGAGGCTCCGACCTATTGAAATTCGATGCCCAACAGGATTCTTTGATGGGGCATCTCAAAACCAGAACTGTGGATGTGGAGTATGGCTACTGATGGCACCAGATTTCCATTACAAAATTTCATGGAATGGGGGAAGAGGCACAAACACTAGGGAAAAAATTATTGCAATATGGGGATTGTTATGGTTTGCTTCAAATCTTTTTCTGGAGGAGCTATGGGTTTATGGGGACTTGAAAGTGATCATAGAACATCTGAACACAAGAACAAACCTGAACCCGAAATTTCTAAACCACTGGTTGGAGAAAATATATACCTTAAAGAGTTCATTTGACCATATCACTTTTAGACATGTGTTCAGGGAGAAGAACTAGGAAGCTGATAGACTATCAAAAAGGGGCTTAAATGGCAGGTTTGGTGTAATGGAATATGATTTTTTCAATTCAAATGGACTTGGCGCCATAGGGAATGTGAAATTCAATTAAATCATTTAAATCAATCATTGCAGAAAGGGAAGGAAAAGCATCACTTTTTTTCTTTATCGTGTTACTGAAGTTGCATCATGGAGAAACTGCTTATGGGTTTCGACAAAGCATCTGTGGAAGCCAATTTTTTGTGATGAACACTTATCAGTGTTATTTTGATACAAGAAAATCAAGATATGTATTGACTGTAGTGTTATTTTTGAACAGGATAGAATGACTGTTTGTTTATGTTAAAGACTGATAGCTGTTTTTAAATATGTCTTTCAAAATGTTTTTATGAGGTTTGTTATGTGCCCTGGTACACTATATACACCAGATATATTTTTCATGCTGAAAAAAAAATATATATATATATATATAACACATGATATACGTCATATGTATTGGAATTTAATATACCAAAAGACAATTAATCATATGTTTTTAGATAATTTTATATAATTTTATGAACATTCCTAAATTTATTTGGCTATAAAATATTTCAACCAATTTTTTAATTTAAGCCTCATTCAATCAAGAACATTCAAGCAGTAAAATTTTACAAAATAATGATTTTGAATTCTAGTTTCATATACTAAGAAAGTACTTGTACAATCTTACTATGATTCAAGTCACTTTCATACCTAAAATGAACTAAAATATATCATGTACATCAATTTAATATTGAATTTATAGAAAGTGTATTTTAGTGCCGTCAATGTGTGTTAATTTAAATAATTAATGATATGTTTCTATAATTTTATGCACTTTTTCAAATTTATTTTTCTATCCAAGTATTTCAAACAATTTTTTATCTTAAGACCTTCAATTAATAACATTCAAGAAGTAAAATTTAACAAAATAGCAATTTTAGTAGTCGTGTTGGCTTGCGGAGTGTGTCTTTTTGTGCACAATCAATGTATGTTAAATTATGATGATTTTAATTTAGATATGAATATGTAAACTACTAATAAGTTTTATTTGATTTTATTTCTTTTTAGGTTATCTAAAGTGCTTAATATATATATATATATATATATATATATATATATATATATATATATATATATATATAGTTGCGTGTCTTAAATTCCAATATGAAGCATGTGTGTAACTCTTTCAATGTTTTATATCAAAGTGACACATGACATAGCTATTATTAATAACGTAAAATTATTTCAATGTTGTTCATAACCTAGATTGATGAATTTCCATTTTATTTAAAATGGACCATATAAACTTGGTTGTTACATATTGAAAAGGATTCTCTAGAAACCAAATATGTATGACATGTATATAGATCTATAAAATTTCTTGCCTGCTCAACATGAATATTATACACATAACATTTCTAAAATTTAAGATGAATTTTTTTAATTAAAACTAAATCTATTTCCCTATTCATTCTAAAGCACCTCCTTGAAATTTGGTGTACTTTAGAAACTTAAGCACCTAATGTAAACTAAGTCTTATCTAACATATATGTACACCATTATGAATCCATCGTAGATAATAGGGAATTTTTTCTCTATTCAAAATCAGAAAATTACAAGAGTATTCAACTGTCACATTTATAGATTACAAAAATCATACATTTGAGATATCCTATACTAGATTAGATTACACTTGACTGCTATATACTTAGCTTCAGGTCTTGTCATTTGCATCATCTACTCAACTCGCCAATGGATCCACTACAAGAAAAAAGGACATTGGTGAGGGTCATGCTTGTGACGGACCTTTAATGTCCGTCACCAATGTCACATATGGTGATGGTCCTTAAAAAAGCGTCACTGTAAGTGTATATATTGATGGTCCTTTAAGGTTCGTCACCAAAGCCATATTCAATGACACTTTTGGTGAGGGCAATTAAAGGCCCATCATTAATTCTCTCTTTGGTGACACTTCTAGTGAAGAACTTTTAATGACCCTCACCAATGCTCTTTTTTGTTACTTTTGGTGACGGTCAAAAAATGTTCATCACCATTGATCATTCCAATGAGTTTTTGATGACGCTATATGCCTGTTAATATTTTTTTTCAAAAGATAACGATTTAAGGCCATTATTGTGGAGTATTTTTTATGATATTTCCAAGGCCATATTGGTTATAATCAGTCAATTTTTTAAGAAGTAATTAGTGTGTATCATTTCCCTCAAGTAATCACTAGTCGAATAGAGTTTTCCTATGAGTCAACACATGATTCATATCTATTAAGTTTATTATCTATAAAATTCCCTTTAGATAAAGTTCCACTAGTGTGTATAGGAAATATATTATTTAATACATAATCAAGCTCTGCCAATTCTATTAATGAGAAAGAACTAACACTCCTCAACAATCCGGGCACACCTTAAATTAATGCTTTGTCACACACTAACATTTCTTAGCACCTCACATGTCTTGGAACATCTTTGTACCTAGAACATCTTGTCATGAAACTGATGCCCAAGCACATGGTGGCATGCACTAGCACAACATGGAACTCTCCTAGCATGTGTTAGCATGCATGTAGTCCCTAGCATGCCCTAGAACACCTTGGTTGAATGCATTGACATACATTAGGCGCACTTGGCATACAATGCCACTTGGCATGTATTGGGACCTATTATTAGTGTGACTAGCATGTCCCTTTTGAAAAAGATAAAGTCTTGACTTATTGACCCTCTTATGTGTTCATTTCCTTACATTTTGGATTGGTTCTTCCTTTTGTTGCCTTGACACTTCTTGACACATATTGACATACCCTGGCACCCTGCACATCCTTAGCACCTGACATGTATTGGCATATCTTGGAACTATTTGGAACATATAATTAGCACACCCTAGAACTCCCTAGCACACTTTGGCACTTCTTTACATGCCTTGATATTCCCTAGCATGCCTTACCAATGCTTAGCATACCTTGTCACTCCCTCCTTGGCATGATAGCTAGCACTCATTAACACTAGTCCCTGGCACACGTTCCTCATATTCATTAACTTCCATGAATTTTGACCTAGTGCTCCCTTAATGTTTTGTCTTATTACTCCTTAACACTCCTAAACATGCATTAACACTCTCTAGCACACCTTAGCAGTCTTCCACATGCCATTCCACTTCATAGCATGCATAACAGTCCCTGACACATATTGGCGCTTGGCACATGTTAGTGCTTGGAAAGTCTTAAAATGTATGGAACATGTTGAGATGCCTTGGTATGATTTGGCACGATTTAATATTAAATTTATTTTAGATCAATTTTTGGAAAGTATATGAGAAGCAACAAAGGAAGACTTGGCACTTAGAATGCACTAAGAATTTTCACTTGGCACCTATTGGCGGATAGTCATGTTGGTGTGCCTGGCATACCCCTCTTAGAAAAGGTAAATTGATGACTAATTAACCCTCTTATGTGTTCATTTCCTTGTAGTTTAACTTGTTTCTCCCTTTTGTTGCCTTGACAGTCCCTGGCATGCATTGACACACCCTTGCACATCTTGGCATGCCTTATCACTTGGCACATATTATCATGTTTGACATGCCTTCGCACTATCTGGAACATCTTAGCATTCCCTAGCATGCCTTGGCACTCATGTCCTCACAACAAGCCTTTACATTTTTTCACAACTTGGGAACCCAATCAAGTCCTTGGCTACTGTAGTTCATGTGAAAACGTTGGCCTGCTTCAAGCCCAACAACTTGACCAATTGCACCTACTACAAGTAGATTGTGCCTTGTTCACCTAAGAACTGCCTATAACTCATCTTATGCCACTCATGTCCAATCTCAACTTGTCCCACTTAACTATTTACCAAGACAAGGATCACATGATCTAGCCATGGCCATAAAACAACTAAGCAACATAGCTTACACAGGAAATATTTCACATGTATATTGTTCAGTTCATATAAACAATAGAACATTAACTGAGAGTTTGCAAGAACCACAAGATTCATAAGGCACAGAAGATATAAGCTGACACAAGCTATGTGCCCCAAAACTTATACACAACAATGTACAATATGCAATTATCTATAATAGTTTAAAACATGAGCATGTAGCCAAAGTGTGCCACATCTCATATAAAAAAATAACTAAAGGAAAAACAATGTTGTGCCTAGCACAAAGTGATCTCTAAAAATGCTATGTCGAGACCCTTATAACAATCGTAGGCTTGCCTCCTATAAATCCTATTCTAAACTTCTCCTAACACACTTCATCCTTAGCACATTTGAATTCGCTAACACTCCCTTGAACACACTCTTATTTGTTCCTTTCCATGCATTTTGACCTAGTTATCCCTTGATATGCCCCAACACTCCCTAACACTCTTGTTCAGCATGCATTGACATTTTCCGACACGTGTTAGCATGCCTTTTCATTCCTTTCCATGCCCTGACCCTCCCTAGCTATCATGCCCTCACAACTACCCTTACTTAATTTTCGACTTGGGAACCCAACCAAGCCCTCGCTTGACTACAAGAGCTTGACCAAGTTATAGTTACTACAACTAGACTATATTGTTGAATTGTGTAGCTTGGGAGGTACTCCACAAGCCTAGTGAGATGGCTTTGTGTGAGTTTGGTCACAAAAGGCTTTGTGGAAATAAAATCAAAGAAAAGGGATTTTGGACCCAAGACAGGCTTTAAAATCTAAAAGAAAATTAAAAAGGAAAATTAATATTTCCTAAGGTCTAACTCGATAAAACCCATAAGTTCTAGAGGGTTCCTAAGAGGTCTAGGAAAAACTATTTAAGGAGTCCTTAGGATGAAGGAAATAACATCAAGTGAGAAGGAGCTCATTTGATAAGGGGGTGAAGAGACATGTAGTCCTAAAGAGGCCATGATCATTATCATGTATAGCATTCATTAAGATGTCTCAATATGCTTTGGCATGGTTTAATATTAAAGTTATTTGAGATCAATTATTGGAAAGTAGAAGAGAAGTAACAGAGGATGATTTGGCACTTAGAATGCACTAACACTTTGCACTTGACACTCATTTCCACCTACTATTGGTGTGCATAGCATGCCCCTCTTGGAAAATGTAAATTGATGACTTATTAACCCTATGATGTGTGCATTTCCTTGTATTTTAACTTGTTTCTCCTTTTTGTTTCCTTGATAGTCCCTGGCATGTATTGTCACACCATTGCAGATATTGGACCACATATTAGCATATTTTACATGCCTTCGAACTATCTGGCACATCTTAGCATTCCCTAGCATGCCTTGTCACTCATGCCCTCACAAATATCCTTACATTATTTCATGACTTGGGAACCCAATCAAGTCCTTAGCTACTACAGTTCATCTGACATTGGTATGCCCTAAAAAATACACTATAACTCTAATTCTTGTACTTTTTAATTGTCTTGGCCAATGTTTCTTTTTAGTTTTGGAAGTAATAAGATCTTTCCTAATAGCCAATGTGTCACTTTTTTTCGATGATATGTGCCTCCATAAAGAAGATGAAACATTTTTAGATATATGCATGGGATCTAATAAGTGGGTAATCTTAAGATGCTCCCAATATGGGAGGTTATGAAAGATAGATTTCCTTTTCATCCCAATGGTAAATTTCTCAACATAGGTGTCGACGAATTCTGAATCATCGAACACAAGCTCCCCATTTGAATCAAACATTTCTATGAACTCCTTCTCCTTCTCTCTCTCATATGCTCTAAGCCATTCAACTGGTGTCGTTATTGGAGGCATTTGGGTTCTCTCTTGTTTACCATTTAAAGCGGGTGTTGCTCTTCTATAAGGGTGTTCTTTTGGGATGAATACCCTAGAGAAGTCATACACTATCTTTCGTAGGTTGTTGGACCATCTAGCTTTCAAAGAAGGTCCACAACATTTACATCCATAATACCATTTTGTTACAAGAACTGCAAAATTATTGTATACAATATGCATGGCACGTTAAAGAATATCATGAAGATTAGAACAATTACAACGAATTAAATAAATAATATGTAAAAGAATATTGTTACATATATAAACAAATCAATAAACATGTAATTTACTAGAGAAAACTCCTAAGCCTGGATAATGATGTGTTGTGTAAGCACATATGCCATACAACATAAACCTCCTCTCTACTACAATGGGTCTTGATACATTGTATACATTTATCCCATCCCATAATTTCTTCAATTCATCTACCAGTGGTTGTAAGTGGACATCCATATTATTCACTTGTCTTCTACCAGGGACTATGAGAGCCAACATAAGATGTTCATTCTTCACGGACAACCATGGGGGGATATTTTTATTGATCACTACTACAGGAAAAACATAATAGTTGGTGTTTTGTAGGGAACATGGGTTGACGCCATCCATGGCTATGCTGAGTCGTAGATTCGGGCCATTTATCCTCTATATGCTTCATGGATATTGAATTTGTTGGGATTCACATAAGTCCCAACTCACTTTTGTGTGAGGCATGTCATCCATGAAACATAGCTAACTATTTGCAGAAAAAGAGCCTTTGAATCCTTGGGATTATAGGCATGTGCCTCAATATCTTAAAAGGAGGACCATGTGTTTTACCCTTATTTTTTTTTATCTATATCCCTCATATGCTTGTGAAAGTGTTCAAGAGAGCGCATGATATCCATACAATTCTCATCCTGATCCAAGATAGTTCGACCCAATAAAAATTTCATCTACCAATAAAGGTCTGTAGTCTACATGTATTGATTGAAATTTTCCTTTGTGTGTCCTCTATTCTGGATTCACTCATCCCATTTCGTCAAAACCTCCATGTTCAAGAGATTATTTCATGAGAGGGTCATTTCCCCCTTATACTACGAGAGTTCTTCCTGAACATTGGCCAGTGTAAGCTCCCAATATCAAGATGAAAATCCTTCTAGCTTGTGATGCACGACTGTGGCCTTTGTGGGCCCACTCTTGGTAATAAGAAACCCCTCTTCTGACTTGAGCCGATTGGCGTGGCATGGGGAACAAACCTGCTAGAAAATTTAATTAAGAAAAATACCAGCCTCGACCCAATATGTGAGGTACAAAGGTGTTTCCCCAAGAAATATCCACCTTGAATCAAACTTCTAAATTGTCGTGGGATGAGAAAGGAAACTTTCAATTTCACCACTCATGAAAATCCAATCCAACGTAAATCACTATTAGAAACAGTAAATTTCCTAAATAACCTCCCGTTAGAAACAAAAATCATGCAGGACAATAGGTCTCTAGATTCGTTCACAAAGAGGGTGGATCAAGAGCACCAAAAGTAGACTACAAATGAGATTGGGAGCTAGAAGCAGTACCGAAATAATTTCCCGAAGATAAAAAAAAAATACCTAGAAAATGATATACAATATAATGACCTACTTAATGTGAGTTCCTCACCCAACACACCTTGGCACCAATACTGAAAGACCAATAAGCGAGCACTTCTCCAAAATGAGATAACCTCTAGGAAAGAAGGGAAACACCATTGCTTTGACATGGTGGAAGATTGAGATGAAAAGCTTAGACTAGAACTGAGGGAAGGGGTGTAGAACCTTAATTAGAGATTTATTAAACAACAAAAATGTAAAGCTTTGCTTGGGATAATGGGTAAGAGAGAGCGACGAAGGAAAAAAAAATGACCACCACTCTCGCTTGGACACCATACAAAGCTCCTTGTAGCAATGCTAAATTAACTAAAACAAAAATAAGCAGAGGATGAAAATAGAATTTCCAAGTAGCTACCGAAGCCACACTAACTGGAGGAGGACACTAGTAACATGCTACATGTAAACCAGTTGGGGGGGTTGGCAACACTACATTGTAGGAACCTTCTTGTCTTACTCCCAACTTAATCACCCATATCACTAGTGGGATGGACATGACTTCCACCGCTTGCTTCCCTCTATCTACAAATAGGAATCCAACATTCCATTACTACATATTTAACAACATGGTTAGAATAATTACCACTCCCACCATCACACGAATAGACTGCCTCCTCTCGCCAACCACAACTTGCTATCTTTGCCTTCCCATTGTAGTTAATAACCCTCGCTTTGTGTTTATAATTCTCATACAGTAAATGCATTAATATTAATTGGGGGTAGGTTGCTACAAGCCCCAACTCATTTTCCAAGTTGAGTGACGACATCCTTCTTCCTCTGCCTCATTTATCACCCCATTTAGGGAAAAAAAAATCACTTATTTTATGAATACAATTTTTTTTTCAACCTAACTATAAATTTAAAATTAAATTATTACTAGCACAACCACATTGGTAAATGTGGTTATATGCATCGATAGGCATATAGGTAAACATTAATATTTTATTTTTTCACTAATAGATATAAACACAAATCCTAAAAATGTTATGCAACCAAAACCCTAAACCTAACAACTAAACCCTAATAGAATAATGTCACTTGGTAGATGAATCCACGCGCTTACAGGATCGACATACAATTTTGATCTATATGCCAACATTGAAAAAAATATATGAGATTTCATGTACTATAATGCCCTCTGTGTTAGTGATCATTCACTAATATTTATCAAGCAAAATTTCTAACTCGTCACAAAGAATCACGTCACCATTACCAACGTTTTCACAAATTGAGTCACCATTAGCAACACCATTCACGAAATTTGTAGTGTGATGTTACTGCTATTTACTACTCATGGGAGAGTAACATGAGGATTGAGGTGGATGCTAATTTGAATTAAAATTCAACCAAACAAAACCTAGTAACCAGAAGATCGAGACAAATGCTAATTTGAATTAAAATTCACCCAAAAAAAACTTAATAACCAAACAAAATGATTTGATTCTAATTTAGTTAACAAGTGGTAACATTAATAATATTTAAATTAAATCTACTTTTCTTTATTTTAAAATTAAAAACCCTTTCAAATAATTTTCATATAATTCCTTTGATCATATATAAGATAAAAAATATTTAAAAAATAAAAATTCCTTACACCCATTTCCATTATAAATCACAAAAAATAAAACTATATTAAAATTAATGAATTATTTTGCATCGATTGAACCCATCAAATTTGAATAAAAATAACATTACATTCCATCAGAAAATAAAACATAATCAAGAGTTCCCAATTTCTGTATTTCATGTGTAACAAACAAGGCTTTATATTTAATTGAGAAATCACAATAATCAATTCCCTTTGTTTTTCAGCGTATTGTTGGTGGTGATGGTCGCCATTAAAATCGAAGGGCTTTGAGTCTGATAAATTGAAGGGGGTATTTATTTTTTGTAAATAGGTGAGGAAGTTTTAAAGAGATAATTATCGAGAGGTAAACAGGAATGGACACGTTGCAACAGCATAGTCACAGGCCCCTGAAGCCCATGGTGCAGATCCTCTCATTGGTGGTGATGGTCGCAATTAAAATTGAAGGGCTTCGAGTCTAAATGTATGAATGAATGCAATTAAAGGGGGTATTTATTTTTTTTAAATAGATGAGGAGGGGTTAAAGAGATAATCTTTGAGGAGAGGCAAGCACAACAGAGTCATAGGCTCCTGAAACCCATGATGGATCCGCACCAGCACCAAGACCAGAATCAGAACCAGCACCCACCTGGTGTCCCTTGGTATCATGGGCAGTTTCAGTATCAGACCTTAGGGGAACCACCATAGCAGTGGGTTCCTTCTCATCATCATAATCCCTCAATGGATCAATCGATGCGAGCGAAACAACAACAACAACAACAGTACGCTCCAGGACATGGGTTAAATCCCGTTCATGAAATGTACACACAAAATCAAGGGAAATGAAATTACCCTCCTCCTCCTCCTCTGCAATGACCTATGCCGCCCCATCAAGTTACTCACATGTATGCTCAACTAGATCAGGTGACCATCTTTACACAACGATTTTTGTTATTTCTTGTTGCATCTTTGTTTGTTTTCATGTTTAGCGCTTCTAATTCCATGAAGTAATTACTATTGCTACTATCATTTATAGAACATATGCCCACTTAGCCTCTTGTAGTGGCTATATTCTATAATTTTTATATTTTCATTGTTTTGAATAGTAGTTATAGTGGTAATCATCATCTGGGCGTTCTTCCTGTAATTTAGGTATAGAAGTTAGGGTTAACTTGTTTCTACGGTATTTCCCTAATTGTCCAGTCCTTCTGTTCATTTGTTACAGTTCGAGTAGAAATCAGTGTTAATGATATCAAAGGGTTGGATTTTATATACTTTTAGCATTTTAGACAAAAGCATCATCTGTGGTGTTTTAGATATATTAGGCATTTGGAAAAGCGTAATGACAGAATAAAAAAGACTGAAGATTGAAATTCAATTTGTGTGAAGAAATAAAAATTAAAAAGGATTGAAAAATGGCATATAGAAATTCCAACCCGTGTTGATGCTGAATGAAAAAGTTTTAATACATCCTAAGTGAACTAAAAGTTTCCTCTTGTAGGCTCAGTCACATTGTCAAATTTGGTGAAAATAAAAAGGTAAAGAAAATATCTTCAGAACGAAACCCATAAAAATGTTAGTGAGTTAAAAAGCTCACACAAGAAATAACTAAGTTTTTAATTTTACACATCCCAAGCAAAAACAAACACACTTTTTTAATTAGCATCTAGAACACTGCGTGTAAATGATTTTCGCCTCAACGTTTTGAGTCACTAGTTGGGCTTGTCGTTAAGAGCTGAGTACTGAATCTGCTGACACACTTTTTTTATAGCTTCAAATGTGATAACATGTCAAAAATTACCAAATATTTGAACTATGTTTTCCTAGTATAACTTTTTGTTTCTATAAACTCTTCGTTTAAACCAAAAAAATTCACCAAATATGCAGAAATTTTATTCGGGTTGTTGAATGATGAATCTGGTGAATTTAGTTTATTTCTTTTACGTTTTTGTAAATTGCAATTGTTTATTGAAGAGATTCACTAAAACTGGCTACATAGGTTCTAGGCATTAATGCCTTCCACACCCCTCCCTTTACCTGCCCACCACTATCAAGTTGGCAGGGCAAGCAGAGGTGCTTCATCAAAAACATAAAACCTAGCATCTTTGTAAGGGCTACTCTCACCTAGCTCACAATGTAGATAGAATGAAGTGATTTGGAAACTAAATTAATTCAAAAAATTATATTTATTTTTTATTTTTCCAGGTTACAAAGCCTGGGGCAAACCCCAGAGTACTTCCTCTCATTTAGGGGATGGTACCCAGGGTAAACCCTAAAATCTTTGGGGCACAAGGCCGATCAAAAGAAGAACTTGAAGCCATTACAACAGCATAATCAATATGATCTCAACATGTTGTGAGAATTGAACCTGGTTGGGGAGGATAATTCCTCCTAACCACCTGAGAAAAACCCAATTGACATCTACAAGTTATATTTCATATCAATGTTCCTGCAAATTAATAAATAAAGATAAGATTTGGTGGGTAGCTTAGCATTGTTAGATTAGATGGATAAAGTAAATAGGTTCTACTTATAAAATTTGTTATTACTAATTATTGTTATGCCCAAAGTTTTTCCCAGTTTATTAAAGTTCTTGTCTTTTAGTCTATGAAGTTTGAGATGTGGGAAATTTGGGGAATTTTAAAAATCAAATATAAATATAAAATTCTCTTTCAAAATAAAATTTTAATAATAATTCCATCTGACTACCAGCATAGATCCATCTTAACTCCGGATCTAGAAAGTGCTGAGAGGGATCAATCTCTCAAGGTGAAAACCTCTTTTTGAGTGCAAAACTTGAGAGAACCTTGAGAGGTTTGATCCTCTTGACACTTGGTAGATTTGTAGTTAAGATGGATTTATGTTGGTTCTTTATAATATTATTTATCTTACATACATGTAATATCACTATATATAAAAATATTCTTATTTTTAGTTCTATTAAAACCCTTGTAATAAATGTAGCTACTACATACATATGCGCATGGCATTTACCTTGGAAATGTTTTATAATTTTTTGTTTTAATTCATTTTTTAATTGTGATATGCATAGTATAGATTTTTTTTTTTTCCAAAGAAAAAATTGAACCATCTATTAAGACATAGAAGTTACATAGTATATGCAAGATGCGTTCAAAAAACTACATTTCCCTCCTTTCCTAGAAGAAAGATGGAGTTACTGCTGGTGATTTTGAGGAAACCCTCATCTCACAGCCATAGTCTCTCATTTTGAGTAGATCCTCATTGTCTTTTTGCACCCCCTATGCTGTAGAAAGTCCCAAGTGGGAACCTTGTTCTGGAGAATGCACTAGAAGAACAACCTTGTTTTTTCCGGTCCTTTCAGTTCACACAGGGGTTTATACTACCATTCCTGATCCCCCCATCCTTTCCATGTCATAAGCCAGATATAGCCAAACTTTGGTGAGTACATCCCAAATGGAGAATGGACCCATATGAGTTCATCCCTCTTATCTTGTATCCTAACGTTGGAGTTTTGAAGATCCAACATGTATGTCTCCCATTCCTCCAACCATCTTTCATTGAGCTAGAGATCATCCTTGTTTATCCATCCTTGTCTCCACAATGTTGATCTTTCATAATTTGAAACCTGCCCCAGAGTGGTGAAACCTCTATGGTTCACCAGCTCTATGAATTCTCTAGAAAGAGAAAAATTCCTAGTGCAGCCAATCCAGGGGTCATGACCCAGCCTAACCCTGGTTCCATCCCCCACCTGCCAAGCTAGACCCTGTTCTATGATGTTTACCGAGGCTATGGTTGCTTTCCACACTATTGAGGAATTTGTAGATTTTTTTTGGGGCAATCTCAGCCAGTCCTAAATTGACATAGGATCAATGTATTTCGTTCTTGTGACAGTTGTCCAAAGGTTATCTAGGGTGATTAGCTTCCATGCTAGTTTTGTTGTCAAAGACTTTGAGAAAGAGGTTAAATATTTTATTCCCCATCCTCCCCATGCTTTTGCCTCACTATTTTCTCCCATGCCACCCAGGGTGTCACATGGTCCTTTTGTGATCCTAACCATAAGAATCTACTGCACATTTTGTTTGTTGAAGAAAGGATGCTCTTAGGGACCCAAGATAAGCCCACTCAGCATACGATTATGGCCATCAATACCGATTTTATCAACACAAGCCTTTCTACTCTGGATAACCATTTAAAGCTCCAGTTTTTCATTCTTGCCTTGATTTTTGTAACAAGCCATTTCCAATCCTGTACCAAGTATGAGTCTGGCTTAAGGAAGAAACAAAGGTATTTGAAGGTGTCCTGGAGGGATTTTACTTCAAAGTGGAGTATTTCTTAAATTCTTCCCACTTCCGCCCTAGTGAGACCTGTTGTTGTCAGGGATGACTTTTGATAGTTTATGCTAAGGCTCGTGGCTTTCAGAAAAAGTTCCAGCAGCTCCTTTAGACATGTGCAGTCTTCCAAAATACCATCACTAAATAGCAGAATGTTGTCAACAAACAACAGATGGGTGATAAATAAGTTCACTGCCACTTCAATTCCTTTCAATTCCCCTCACCTCTTTGCTTCGTGTATCATCAAGCTCAGTCCATCTGTTGCCAATAAGAACATAAGGGGGGAAAGTGGGCAACCTTTTCAAAGACCCCTTTGTGGGTTAAAAAAACTTGTTGCAGCACCATTTATCAAGATAGCAATACTTGAAGAAGAGATACAACTCATTACCCAATTTATGAAATCAAACCTGAAACCATGATGGGTCATTAGTTAAGAAATCAGATTCGTCCCCACAGGGCCTTCGAATCCCGAATCTGGCGAATTGGAAAAAATTCTTTAGGATTCGTACTAGATTCTTGGGACTCGGCCGTATCCATACTGGGTACGACGAATCCCAACCATACCCTGTACGGATATGGCCGAATCCCATACAGCCGGATTCTCTGTATCAAAAATTGTGATTTTTGGTTATAAAACGAATTTGACTCATCTTTTCTACCGCTGTGATTTTGAAGTAAGCAAGGAGCAAGGCATGTAGGAAGAAAGGTTAGTAAGGAGAAAGGAGTTCTTTCAAAGATATTCGAGCATCTCATAAGCGGCACCTGGGCGATAGAGTAGAGGCTTCATCCTCCACACCATCATATGTAGAGATGACAGAGGAGGAGGATGCATCAGAGCCAGAGGAAAGCAGTGGTGAGCATGATGATCGGGATGAGGACAGTGATGCTAATTATGATGATGAGGATTGATGACTCATTGACTCTAACTCATTGAGTCTTTAGGCTGGTAGTCTTGTAGACTGTAGTTTTTTTTTATTTTCTATTTCTATTTTCCATTGGCGGTGTACTTATGTAACACATTTTGATTCTGATGACTTAATGAGAAAACTACAACATCTTACTATCTTGTCTTTCTGAGTAAATTTGACAATTGTATGATGTATCAATGTATCAAATTTCAATGTATCATGTATGAGTATCTAAGATCTTAAATCTATGTTTGAATCAATGAATTTGTATGAATTTGTGTAAAAAATGTCTAATTTTTAATATATTAATATATATATATATATATATATATATATATATATATATATATATATATATATATATATATATATATATATAATAAATTAATATATAATGTATCGTATCAGTTATAACATCATTTTTCACCCTCATGTGATTCATGATTGTCTTTATGGCTTTGGGCACCCATTCCCACAGACTTGAACAAAATTAATAAAAAACATTGTTGAAATTTCCATACATGGGTATGCCCAGACTTTTCCGCATGTATACATGAGTCCACATGTATTTTTCCATGTATGCC